>JASDQU010587936.1:42741-61774 GCA_032191745.1 Picea mariana | reverse complement strand
CTAAAGCATCTTCGAACAACAAACATTCTTCAAGGTTATTAAACATGACAACCCTATCTTCTTCATGAAACAAAACAGTGTCTACAAGATGATCCTCTGGCCGGAAATCATCATCATAAATTGGTTTACTAACTTCCTCTAAAGTTCCATGGCTGTCATGATTTAAACTTAGATTTTCATTTTTAGTAATAGAAGAAGTTTCACTCACATGTTTAGGACTATGTGAATGTTGCAGATATATGTAAGCAGGGGTTGCAACATGATTTTTCAGGATCAGATCTATCTCTTCTTCTGTTAAAGGAGGAGGTGGTCTATGCAATTTCTGGATCAAGCAACTATTGTTTTCTTTCTCTTTTGCATGTTGACCATGATGTTGAATATCTTCTTCTTGAATGTGATCACAAGAGATATCATATCCTACTTTTTTATCATCCAACTCTTCTTCATACTGATTATCTTCATCGGCTTGAGAAATTTCTGATATTCCTTCCTCCTCTTCAAGAAGATGTGTTTGATCTATTTGTCTAATGAATTTTATATTACAGCAATCTTCAAAAAGTATTTCAGATGAATAGATTCTTTTACAATGCTGATGAAAAAGCATGTGAAAATCTTTCAATGAAGGACTACTGGAATGAGGTAAAGATTTATACCAGAGTCTAGCATCTCTTTCCAATGAAAACATAAACAGTTTCATAAGGAAATCTTCATGATGTATATTTAATTCATCCATGAGCTTGTGGAATTCAAACAAGTGTTGGGCGGGATTGTCGTCCGCATATTCTCCAAATTTAGGAAGGACATCTTCCCAAACTTTAATGTCTGGAACAGTGTTTGGAAAACCATAAACATTTGCAAAGTCTAGAGGAGCAAACCTTGTAGCAATCCGAGCGGCGAACAAATCCAACATTTTGAGACCAGTGCAGTCGTCAGTGAATCATGCAAAGTCTTCGAACCAAGGAGTCTCCAGGTGAATGATCACAGCCAATTGAATGCTTATCCCTTGTTCACCATCAAGAAATAGATCTAAAATTTTTGTCGTATCCCAGGGAAGATAACTTCTTTCCTCTATCCCCGACAATGGCGCCAAAAAATGTTGTCGCAAGAGTTGGTTCAAGGTTGTAATAGAGCCAAGCCTTAGCACATTTTAAATGAAATAAATTTTGTCACTTGGACTTGACTTGGGTTGCATGCAAGTAAATTCGGAGATAACCACAAACCACTTTTGATTGGAAATTGCCCCTTCCAACGTGAGAGGGATCTCTCGAAAATATTTCACAATAGGATATTCAATAAGCTTAACAGTGGGCAGATCTGTGGGTAATAGAAAGTTTTGGGTTTTTAGGGTTGATGGGTTGGACTGAAAAGTAGTCCATTGGGCATGGAGTCAAATGATCAAGAAAGTAATAAGAGTGTTTCAGCAATGGAAATCCATGGAGAAGAGACGAGATAGAAGCTGATTACAAAGGGAAGGATTTATAAAAAGTATGGCATTAGAATAAGGAGAAAACATATCAAAATGCAAGGAGCACTTAGCAATGAGTGAATTCCAAGCATAAATCAATGGAAAGAGATATTTGGGACAGAACATCTAGCAAGGATGAATTCTGAACCTTTATATCTCTACAAGAAACAACCTATAACCTGTCCAGCAACAGAGCATCTAACAAACGTATGAATTCCATTACAAACACAGTTACAAATAGGGAATAAAATGGAAATAAAACCAAGTGAAATGATGTGAAAATGAAACAATAATACATTCGCTGCAAACAAAATCACAAGAATCTCTGATATAGATCAAAAATGCTCTACGCTCTTTTATTAAACATGAAAACAAGTGCTACAGCCCCAGAATACTACTCCTCCTTTCTTCCTGTTTTACAAATATTCCTCATATATGTATTGAGGTCGAAATCCTCTCTAATATAAAAGATAACAACATTTACAACCAATTCTTGAAACTTTCAGCCATAGAAAATGGGCCAAACTGTCGAAAACTAGGGATGTGGTTATGGCTTTGTATCTCTTGAATAGCGATAGATGTGTATAAACTGAAAGCGTATTTTGTGCATCTATTTATTCTGAGAAAAAACCTCTCTTAGTTCCCTGAGACCCCTTTTCATTTTTCCCAAATCTGCATTTAACAAACATGTGTCAAAATAGGAAAATATGAAATCTGAAAATTAGGGCTCAGAGATGGATTTGATTATCCCAATATGTGACACCTGTAGAAAAACTGAAAGAGGCTAATGATCTCTGATGTGTAAGGCACAAAATTCTCAAACCGTTTCTCAAAATGATACTCCAGTCGCTCAGAATCCTCATTTGAAAATGACGACTCGACATAGTAAAAACATCATATTTCTAAAAACGAACCTCATATTGTGGGGAAATTTTGACTGCCTTACCAAGATCAAAATGAAATTATGAAGACACCACTGGACATATTAGGATTTGTAGATGTCAATCGACTATTCGAACGTGAAAAACGACCTCTCCGCGGCTGAGAAAATTATGTTTTTCTAAAGTCGTTTTGCATATGACTGGAGTCCCGATTTTGGGTTTTCGGGATTCAAGGAAGCAAAGCAGTGGTTATTAAAATATTCATGTCGGCCAAATCCCCGATGGACAAATTCCCGAAATAGATTTCGGCTTTTACATTGCACTCTTTCGGGCCTTCGGGTTTTGGGTATCATGTCCTCAAGAGTCATGACATGCAAGGAATCTCGAATCGTGAAATCATGTTGGGATTAATTAGACGATAATAATTTGTTTTAATATCTTAATTAATCATGATTAACAGTTAATCTTTAAGCTTTCATGGATTTAAGTGTCGATACTTCGATAATACTTGACGCGAGAAATACTGAATCGCGAAATTGCGATGAGATTTATTAACATTAATCTTTCTTAATCTTTATTTGACTCAGCTTATCCTTTAATACTTTAGTGAATTCGTGGATCAGGGCTATATTTGTTAAGATATCTACGTCGGGCAAATCCCCGACAGAAAAAAACCCATACTCGTGAGCTTTTTCTCTATGTGGTTGAATGCTTGGTGTATGCGGTTGTTCCACTGCCAATGCTTCCATTCATTCTCCTAAGTGACCGAAAGCCAAAATTTCAATATTTGTTACAACACTGTGATTGTTGGGAACTGAAGTAAAGAAAAAGAGAAGCTTTGTGCGTAGATCTACTACTAAAGTGTGCAGTACTCTACTTGACTTGCGAAGCTTTGTGGTAAGAAAGAGATCTGATTTGAAGAAAAGAGGTAAGATCCTAAAAGAGGTAAAGATTTGTGCTTTGACAAGAGAAAGATAAGTGACAAATTTTGTTTTGAAAGCATGAACTTAAGTATGTTTAATAGATTTTGTCCTAGTCTGGAGGCTATGGCGCAGTTGAAAGAAAGAGCTGATTTGAGTAAATTTAATGAAAATGAAGAATTCTATGTTATTCCTATGCATAGAAATAGTTTTTGGACTAACAAGTGGATGCAGGAACCTAGAAAAAAAAATTGCAGATTGCAGGTCCAACACTATGAACCTAGAGGAGATGCACAGTGCAGAAAAGGTTGGGGAACATATAAGACAAAAAGAGGATTGATTGCAGAACACTGAGACATCTTTCTAAGGAATGTCATGAGGTAGGTCCTATTTGTATTTGTTGTAAGATTGTTGGTCATGAAGTTGAGGATTGTCCAAGGATGATTGCTAAAGTTGAAAGGATGAACATAAGACAGGAAAACTATGAAGAAAGTCAAGAGACTAAGAGAATGTTGGAAAGTTATAAAGAGAAAAGGTCAGAGGAAGTTCATACTACGTTATTATAGTTGAAATAAATAATGGATGTTCATAAAGATGTCAGTTTACCAGAAATCCTGAAAGCAAAACAGTGCATAAGTGCAAGAATATAAGACTTTGGCATAAACTATGTCTTGGATGAGGAAACACAAGTAAATATTATGACAAAAGCAACTTGGAAAATTTTTGGAAAGCCTACTATGATACCTTCGTTGGGAAGGATAGGCTTGTTTAAAGGAAATATGATAACCCTATGTGGATGAGTTACTAATGTACCTATTATTGTTCATGGAACATCGACTGAAGAGGAATTTTAAATCATTAAGTTTGTTGGGGACAACTCCCCTTTCCCACTTTTGTTAGGTAAGAATTGGATTGAGAAGGATCAGATCAAAATAAAAGCAGAGGAAGAAGCTATAGAAAAGAAAAGGAAAGAACTAAGGGATTTCATAGCTAAGAAAATAGATTGACTAATAGAAGAAAGAAATGATAAGTCGAAGCAACAGAACAGAGTAACAATGCAGGAGGGACACACAGTCAGAGAATCAACTATCAAAGTTGAAAGAATGCAAGAAGGCTTGAAGAACCTATCTATGTAAGAAATAAGTATATCCACTCAGGAAGTATTAAGAAAAGAGATGTTAACTTTAGAATCCTTGAGAGCACCTCAACAGTGCGAAGCCACTGTACCAGGGGAAGATAAGAATAAGAATGGAAAGAGGGTTCCAGAAACAGTTAGAGAGACTCAGATCATAGGGAAGAAGGAAAGGAAGCTCAATACAAATAAGACTAAGTTGAAAAAGATACAAGAAGCTACAGAGAACAGATGGAAGACTTCACAAAATAGAACCTCGTAGGAGGCAAGTTCACTGGAACAGAAGGTCTGCGTAGAATGGGACTTTGACCTAGTGAAATTATATGACTGTTGGAGATGCCCCGACTGTTAGAATGACACTCCAGAATGGTTAGAAAATGCATTTATGGGTTGATGGACCGCTTTTGGACATTGAGACCGCACCATAACGAACAGATTCACATTGATGGAAGCATTCCTGGCCATTGGAAAAACCTGTTATGATGCACCACTTATTTAACTTGTTAGACGCTGCGTTGGGACTACTTTTTGCTACCGACAATTGAATAAGCTAAACAAAAAAATGTCCAAGTTTCGAGTTGTGCTATCTGAAACTAGACCCCACATGTCCGCTTGTCTACCTCGCCTGTCCGTTCATCTACCCTGAACTGTCCGTTTAAAAGTTAGAATGTCGGGTGAACCTAGTAAATTCGAGAATTTTGTTGAGGAAGTCCTCAAGAAGATAATGCCCGACTAACCGATATCTGAAGGTGTCCAGGTTTCATTGACTAGGGGATTGCAGGATTCCCCTTTCACTGGGCATCATTCTAGTCATGTCAACCCCATGACTGAGTAGGGAAGTAAGCATCGCGGTGCTCTAGCTAATGAGAAGAAGATATCGTCGATCCTACCCTAGTATATCCCACCTTCGGCTGGCGTTGTTAACCGTGACAACATTCCCTGAGATTATGAGTACACCATGTTCAAAGCGTACATTCCGAAAGGAATACGAGTAGTCAGGAGTCAGTTAGGACAGATCCTGCTACTAAAGAACAACGACTTCAATTTAGGATATAGGAAGAACTACGCTATGTTAGCGACCCACCTCTACTTGATGAAGTCAACTAGAAAGAAGCCTCACCTCATCTCACATCCATGGATTAAGGGGCTGGCGTAGTCCACCATGTTGAATGTGATGAAGATCCTTCATTTTGGCTGCCTCTAGGAGGTTAATGCTTGCATTAAACCTCTCCTGTCGTGCTATCATGGTGGATACCTATGGCTCGAAAGAAGGATTACTGTGGATCTGGTGTTGATCCACCGGATTACAGGCTTAAGCATGAAGGGACCTGACCCTCAGCATTTTTATCAAAGGAAGGCCCCAGACCATTCCTTGGCACAACGCATCAAGGAGGCTTATGGAGAAGTCAAAAAAGGAAAGCGAGGTTACAAGGTAGCCTCTATACAGGATGGCCCAATGTGCCTCACTTTCCAACTCATAGATGGCAAGCTTGTAATGAAGAACCGCCCCACACAAGTCATCATGTTCGTGGTGGACCTCGTAGGAAAATGTGTGGAGGGCATGCAGATGAAATGGGTGAACTACCTCATCAATGAACTAGAGAAGGATTGACACGAAGCCCAGGATTTTGAATATGAACTCCATTACAGCTGGCTGAACATTTTGATCGCATTTGTCACTTGGAAAATGCCTGAAGGAGCCACCTTACTAGATATCGAACCCTCAGAGTCGTTGGCCGCTCGGTTTTCCACCTTTTGGTACACCAATGACATGATGAAGCATTGGTATTCCAATGTCATGTTTCATGCATACTACCAGTAGTTGAAGGTTTCCATTGAATCATTTCCACGCATGACACCGTGCAGCTTGCACCAGTACGACCAATAGAAAATTTTCACATAGATCCACATTTCATCTACATCGTTGCGTGCAAAGATGAGAAAAAGGAAGAATTACAGTAATACTACAAGCTGACAGATGAAGACATGGATCATATTACAAAGGAGTGGAGGAAGGAATTTCTTGTACCTGTCGCTGATGCAGAACTCTCTGACAATGACACCATAGGAAGCCCCATAGTCACCCAAGTTGAGCATGTCAGATAGTCCAGTGGGACGAAAAAGAAGAAAAAGCAGGAAGAATTCTCGGATATAGAGAGCGACGAGGAGGACAATGCTTCTGAATATAATGTGCTTGGCTCACTAGGAGGAGGAGAAGGCAAAGAAGATGGACAAGGAGGAGGGGATATAGGAGAAGAGAAAGGAGGAGGTGAAGCTACACTACCTGAAGACCCCCCTACTATAACAGTAACACCGCAAAAGAGGAAGGTTTATCCAAAGAAACCTTCAGCAAGGAAGAAGACATGCGTTAATAAGCCCCAGTTGGAGGCCACGCTCACGAAGGACGATATCAGTCTGGTCCACGAAGCTATGGAGGATGCTTCTAAGGAAATCTTGTAGATATATGGAGAGAAGCATGAGGAACTATATGGAAGGATCAAAAAGGAATTGAAGTAAGTACAACAAGCTTTTTGTTTGGTCTGCACAGTACCTACTTTTGGACTTCGACATGTTGGTCGAAGATGGAGTGCCCAGGCAGAGCTGAGATCGCGGATCTCACCGATTTTGAGGGGTTCTATAGGGTTTTTGTAAAGGGTTTATGGGATGTCGGCCCATGGGATTTTCCCATGTTCAGGCCTTATTATAAGGGATTTTAAAGTATAAATAAGTAAGAATGTATGGTAGAAGTAGAAGTTTTGGCAGCTAAGTGCAATTAATTTGTGTAGCTTTGTGCCAAGGAGTGTATGTGTGTAAAGGATTTGTGCTCAATAGAGGGTTGGCTCTATGCCCTGACCTAGTTTTGGAAGGAGGATCGGGTGCTCAGTGTGCAGATCTCATGTCTGGTGTGAAGATCGTCTATGTGGCTTAGTGCACAGGAGTAACTAAATGTAAGAGATTGACGAATAATAAAAAGGTGAAGCCGTTGGTGGACGTAGCCCCACACTGGGGGTGAACCACGTATATCTTGTGTCTTTGGTTTACTTTGTGTTGTGTTATTTATGTTATGAATCTATCAGTGCTTTGATTATTATGAATGATAGATAGATTTGTTGTTACTTAAGTGCCTTACTTTAAATAAATGCTAGATATAAATTATCGTGCTATGTGCTATGGGTATATTGTCAATTGTTACTGTACCGATCTCTATTTATGTTCTACAGAGTTAATAGGGTTAGTAAACTAATTCATGTCACATTATAAGAGTTAATAGAATACTCTGTGAAGTGTTAATATCACATATATGTGTCCCATATTGGTTACATAAATCCGTGTCCTGTAACCCCCCCTGCTTCTACCTCGGTTCAAACCTCGCATGCTTCGCAGGTGTTGCCAAAAGGGCCGGTAGTCAAGATTTTGTTGGTGCGTTGTTAAACGTTGAACCCTGGGTATGCACTTGTGCCAACATGGTGCAACCTGCATATACGCATGTTGTATAGTAGGTAAGGTGTGTATATGTGGAAAAATTGTATTTTTATCTCTGGGATTTGCAAAAACGGATTAAAAATCTGCATGGTGAAATGGAAGAAGGCCTTATGTGCAATATTGAATAGGGTGAGGAAAATATTGCTATAACATATGCCCCCTAATGTGTGAGGTCAGAGGAGTATCTGTGATGGTCGAAATACATTGTAAAAACCCAGAAGTGGAGTGATGGGGAACAAGCTGGAAGAATTAGTTTCTCATTACAATCTGTACTGACTTTGCATACATGGTTACCAATTTGAATTACGTTGAAGATCCATATGAAAATATACCAAACAACTATCTGTGGCCATGAATAGGAAAATAAAAATGTGGTTACATGCCAAAGGATATCATAGTCATGAAGAAATCCCAGTAGAACCAGCCTCAAAATCAATATGAAGATATTTGTATACAATGGAGTACAATCTGATCTCCCATGATCACTGAAGTTACATAGGTATTGGTCCAATGAAAGGGAAGCAACATATCAGGAAATTTGTGGCCACATACTGATGTCTTCAATTCCTCTACACAATCTACCAAAGGTTCAAGTCTACATCGTGTGAATAAAGGAGTTGAGGTCGAACACAATGAGACTTCTTTTGATTACTGGTCATTGAGGTATATTGTTAACAAACGTGGGACAGCCTACCGATGATGAAAGTAGGTATCAAGGAACTGAGTACATTCTTACAAGTGTGAATAAATCGGTTGGGGTCGAACACTTGAAGAATCCATCAATCAGGAGACATTGATATATTCCCAACTATCGATGGCGAGAGAACCTGCCACTAATGACTGCAAGCCTCAAGGTACTCATAGGACTCTAGGTCTCATTTCAAGAATAGATGAGATGAAGTTGATGGAAGGAGACCCACTAAAAGGAGAGAATTAAGGCATCTCTCATCATTCAGCACGAGGTACAAAGCAGGAGCTTCGTGATTTGGAGGAAATCAAACGAAGAACATGCTCACGAACCAACTAATGTGTGTGTATTTCATGTGTGCCAAGTGCAAGCGGTACACGAAAAATACCATATGAATAACAACCAATGAGGAAAATTGTTGACAAAGGTGAGGAAACCACCAATAAGGCTAATGGAATCCAAGACACTGCATGAATCCTAATGTGTGAATAGATGTCTTGTCATTGAACACAAGGGAATCCACCCAGTCAACGACCAATGATGAAATGTTGACTGTTGGGTTCAAGGTTACCTACCAATGAGGAAATTAGGAACAAGGTGCACAATAAGACTACAACATCATGTGATTCTGAGACAAACTGAGGGTATGGCCGACATGCAAAGTCAAGAGTTATGAGGAATGGCCGACACAATTTGATAGACATCCTTTGAACAAGAGCATGAGACATATGGAAGACTCTGACAACATAGGATCAATGATGAAACCATGAGATGCAGGAGGCATCAATCAAATTCTCCATAGGGATTGGAAGAGTAACCAGTCAGTGGAGAAAACACTTTGTAACGAGCTCAGCTTCCTAAGGCCATGATAAACCCAAAATTATGATGACAAGTGGACTCAATAACTTTGTTCTCTGTTCAAAGGCGACATGACTATTTCCCATACAAGATAATACTCCCTTCCCACCCATCTTTTTTTTTTTCATAGTCAAATGAATGCAATGATACAGAGGAGGAAACAAGTGTCGCAAGTAAGAAAAACTAGTTCCAGTAGTGGAACATATCTATGCTCAATGCAAGGAGGTGCATGTGGGAGATGGACACTCAAGGGAATGTTCCCTCCTGGGTATAGGGTTTCAAGTTGCAAAGGATATAAATGAGGCTCTGTTTGGTTGAGGATGAAAAATTGTTGAGGCAAACAGTTTATAACGCAAAGCGAGAACCAACTATAGGCTCAATACTACAAGCAAGAGAATGAGATGCAATCACAACTTGACACCAAAAAATGTCCTTTTTCATAATATTAGTCTACTTGGTGTGAAAAATGGATAAACTTGTACCAAATAGATGTCCTTTCTAATCCAATTTACGAGTTTGAAAGAGACAAGTTCACTCGGCAATCTTTTCCCTTTTTGAAAACGAGTCGGAAAAGAGCTTAAATAAAAATTGCTTAGGATTCCTCTAGGTATAGGTCAGCATGTTTATGAGTGAGAAATGAGGATCAACATAAATTCATGTATTAGCTATAAGAGACTCTCGATCCTATGGAAAAAATCTCGACATGAGCACCAAATGGAGCAGAGGATCTAACTAGGGTACCCATGTTTGGTAAGTCTCTACCATTTGATAACGACACATCTTGTAGCAGATGGAAGGTTCTGAGTCGCAAAAAATGGATTTGTACCTAAGGAATATGAGTGACAATTATAGGACAATGAAATGTGCATGATGGAATGGATACCTATCTTATATGTTGGGTAGCGAAAATACTTTCCCGTAGTTACGAACGGTCAACATAATGCTAAAAACCGCAAGAATCCCTGGTGAAAACTACAAAAACCAACTCAATCCACTATTGTATTAGTCCATTAGGCGAAAATACAATCTAAAAATATATAAAGTGGGTAAAAACTGCTATAAATAGTAACAAAAACCAAATTTTACTATGTTGTTTGACTTTTTTACCCAAATAGTGAAAATTAGAACAAATTACCTCCGATCTTCAACTGGTGATTGCTGGAACGTTGAGTGATGGAATCAGAGACCGTCTGGACCGGGTAATTCCTCTTCCCCTCCTTTTCCTTTCTAGTGGATTACAATTTTTATTTAGGTTTCAAAATTTGAGTTAATTAAGGTGAAAATTAGATATTTAGGTGTACGCAGGATACCACTCATCAGGTCACGTATAGGCGAGTTTATACGCGACTGTGTAAAAGAAAGACTGCATGTACTCAACCCTATACACGACTATGAATTCTGCAGCCCGCGTACAAGTCCGTAAACAAGGTTTTTGATGATTTATAACTCAAAAAATGATGTTTCTCGGGTAGGATTGTGCTAGAATGGAGGGAAAGGGAACATCAAGAGTTAGATGTTGTTTTGGAAAGAGATCTGGGGGCCCAAATAGCCTTGAAAATATGTGGGTTGTAAAAATTTTGGGCACTCAACGGGATGAGGTCCCAAGTGAGGTTGCTTCAGTTGCTCATGGATTACTAGGATCAAGACAGTGAGAGTGTCAACCTCGATGGGAAAAAATTGAGGATTGAAGTCGAGGATATATATTTCTTGACTGGGTTGTCGCATCGGGGTAAGGTGGTGAAACTCAAAGCTTGGGGATATGGGAGAGGCATGAAGATAGAAGAGTACATAGATGCTCACTGTATAGCAGGGATCTAGAAGGTTAAGAGCCAACTCCCCATCTGAGCGATAAACAATCTCAGCCTCAAGATTATTGTCCTCATTTTGCCCAGGATCAAAGGATCAACTTCATTGCACCAGGAATTGAGGCCACTCATGTTCTATTCTATAGAGTGTTTGAGACCCATGGTGTATGATTGGTGCACCTCACTACTAGATAATATGAAGAGCCAGTTGACAGAATGCAAACAGGGTGACAAGAGGAACTTCAGGTTTGCATCTATCTTGTGTATCTTTTTCTTTGAGCGGGTTTCAGGTTTGGGAGCTAAAGTCGAGATCATTCCTCAAGGACCTCGTGATCCAACCAGGGGGGGGGGGTGGGGGGGTAGGGTGCCCACACCCTACAATGATGATTTGTTTTACTGGTGGAGGTGACAGGTCATTGCTCTAGATGACTACCCCTATGTAGGGATCTACATCAGAGGGGACCCTGACATGCCATTGCCACCAGGGACCACCTATGGGGACATAGGGGTGTCAAAGTTTTTAAATATTTCATTTTTTTGTATTTTTGTATAGTAAAACAAAAATATTTTTACTATTTTTACAAAAATATGATGCTTAAGTACTAACTAGACACTTGTGTGATGTTGATGTAGGTCCGCAATGGTTGGACGGGCTTCCACGACATCATCGTAGGCACCAAAAAGATGAGGCGGTGGGAGGAGAAGTAGAGATAATCCTTCAAAATGTGCAGGGAAACCTGTCTCGTTTGACACATAGGATTTTGATGGTTGAAGTAGAGGATCTGTTGGAGGCCATGCAATGCCAGGTGGTTGGTGTTCCTAGAGCTTGGGTGCGACTCTTTCGGTGTCTAACAAATGTTGTATTTTGATATCATGACATAGATCCGACGCCACAGGTGTAGATGTCATGGATTTTTTATTATCGGTTGTATATGTGTATTGAGGGTGTTGGCCAAAATCATGTACTATAAACACCATATTTTTTGAAATATTTATAAAACAGGGTTCTTTGGATTTACTTATATTACAATGTGTACATTGATGAGAGTGTTTTCTTTGCTTTAGTTTTGTGACAAATGCAAATCTAACACGAAATTAGCATAAGCATCGGATACATAATTAGAACTCCTAGGTATGTGATGATAAGTAATAAAATCAAACTATCTCTCTTAAAGATGTACCTATAGGAATCGTCAGAGTAATGTAGGATCGTACACGTGATAATTGTTGTTCAACTGACATACTACTAATTGGGAATCCAGGTGAACCTCTAAAGAGAGAATACCATGTGATATGGTGTCATGCAAAAATTCTATAACGGCGCTATATTCAGCTAGATTATTCATGCATGGCCCCAGGAATACACCACCTAAAGACACCAGTAGACCCTCGGGTGAGTAAACCACCCAAGAGGAGGAAGCCAAGTTCTGTGTATGACAACTGGCTCCATATGTGAATCCTAAGTAGACTGAAGACTCCATTGACATCTTCCAACCAAGGGAAAACTTGATAAACAAGCCGAAGACAAAAAGTAAAGAGAAAAGATATATACACTAAATTACATTAGTATACAAAGAGTTACACCCAATATTGAGGGTCAAGTGTAATATATTTTCAAGTAGAGCCCATTCCTGGGCTCGGCCAACATGTTCCCTTCATAATCTTCTAAGTCATAGGCTCATTTTTCTAAGACACGTCGCACGATATAGGGACCATGCCACATGGTTTTGAACTTGAATGCCCCAGCAGTTCTTTGGATTGATCATATAAAAGGACCAATTCACCCTCAACATACAATCGAGGACAGACACACTTATCGTATTGGACCTTGACATGTCTTTTATTAGCCTCAATAGTTGCAGAGGCATCTCAACGTTGCTCGTCGAGACTCTCTAGGTGTATGAGGCATTGCTCGATATCGTAAGTGTCAAGGAGGAGCGTGACTGCTAATCTAAGAGAAGGGATTTCACATTCAATAGGTAATATTGACTCCACATCGTGTACTAATTGGAAAGGAGAAAATCCGGTGGCAGTCTTGATCGAGGTTCGTATGCCCAGAGTGTGGGATATAACATAATGTGCTAGTGGGATTTACTCTGGTTGACAGTTTTCTGCAAAATGGTCTTGAGAGACTTGATGATGGCCTCTACCTGTCCATTTTCCTGAGGATAGTAAGGGGAAGAACGACCATGCTTAAACCTCATCTTGGATTCTATCTCTTTCATCATTTCATTCTGAAAGTTACTTCCATGATCAATGACAATCTCACTCGGGATACCGAACCTGGAAATAATTTGATTGAATACGAAGAAGGCATCACTCTTTCCGTCGGATTTAACTGTAGGCATGGCCTCGACCCACTTAGTAAAGAATCTTAAGGCCAAGATAATGTGTTGATTCCCCCCAGCCGAAGTTGGGTTGCAATCCATGAAGCCCACCCCCCACTTGGTGAAGGGACCAACGGTAATGAATGGGTGAAGAGGGATTGGATGTGAGTTCATTTTCCTAGTGCAGACCTAGCAAGGGTGACACTTATTAACCGCTTTGACACAATATTTAAAGATATATGGCCAGAAATAACTGGCTCGCAAAATTTTATGGGTTGTCGCAAGCCCGGATAGATGACCACCAAAAGCCCCACTGTGGAAATCGTTTATAACTGACTTGACCTCTTCATGAGTTAAACAACGATCCAGGATATTTTCTATTCATCGATGATAGAAAGTGTCACCGACGATAATGTAATTCTTTGCTTGGTATCGTACACATTGTCGATCATCTCGCGAGAGATGCTAAGGGAAATTCAAATTTTGAAGATATAGAACAATGTCTCCTTATCAGGGGTCAGACAATGAGACAAGGAAAATGTGTTCATCCGCGAATGAATTAACATGGATAACATCCTCATCTAATCGTGGGAATTCGTATATTAACTCTGCAAAGACTAGTGATTTGTTGGATTTCACAGAAGCAAAATCGAGATCAAATTCTTGTAAAATGACAATCCATTTATTTTATTTTCCCCCTATGATACGCCTGGTAAGGACATATTGAAATGGATTGACATCAGCAACCACAGTATTCTTGCAAAGAAATATATAATGGCATAATTGTTGGAATGCATGAATGACACCCAAATCTAGCTTTTCTACATGAGAATAATTGAGCTCAGGACCAACTAAGTTTTGACTAAGATAGTATATGACATGCTCATGGAGCTCATCATCCTCATGAATCAAAACCATACCAATCGTCTCCTCAGACACGGCGACATAAAGCAAGTAATCCCTACTGTAGTCAGGAGACTTCAGCAGAGGCATCAATACCAAGGCTTTCTTCAAATCATCGAAGGATTCCTGGGATAGATCATCCCAGATAAAAGTGGTGTTCTTCTTCAAAAGATGCATGAAACCCTTAGAAATATTGGCATAATTTACTATAAAATGACGTAAAAATTTAGCTTTCCCCTGTAAACCTTGAAGTTGTCAAATAGTGCGTGGGGGAGGCAATCGAAGTATTGCTTCAACCTTTAACGAATCTACCATGATCTCAATCTCAAATACTAAAAATCCCAAAAGACGTCCAAACCTAACGCAAAAGATGCATTTATGAGAGTTCAACCAGATTCTATAATGATGACATCTTTCAAAAAATAACTGAAGGTTCTTAGAGTGATCCCCTCTCTTATGAGAGTGAGCAGGAAGATCATCAAGATAAGATTCAAATATATGCTTAATATCGTGGCATGCAAAGGTCATATCTCATTGGAAGGTTGCTCTAGTGTTTTTAAGGCCGAAAGGCATCTTCGAATATGCAAAATTACCCCAAGGAAAAATAAATGTCATCTTGTGTTGATCCTCGGGTTTAATTTGAATCTGGTTATACCCTGAAAATATGTCCATGAAAGAAAACACTTTGCTTCCCACACACTCGTCGAGAATCTGATCGATGAAATGTGTCGAGAAGTTGTCTTTAGGACAGGATTTTTTCTGGTCACGAAATTTCATGCATACACAGATGGTTCCTTGCTTCTTATTCACAAGAACAAGATTGGATACCCATTCATTCAAGGGAACTGAGTAGATAAAACCAACATTAAGTAGTTTCTCTACCTCTTCTTTAATAGCAGGGGCCTTCCGGGGATTGACATCTCTAAGACATTATCGAATAGGTTTAGCATCCAGATATGCTCTATTCTCATGCTCAACAATTCGAGGGTTGATTCTTGGAATCTCTTCATATGACCAAGCAAATACATCTTGGAATTCCTTGAAGAGTTCAGTGTAGATCGGGATTTCTTCCANATCCCATGACCAAGCAAATACATCTTGGAATTCCTTGAAGAGTTCAGTGTAGATCGGGATTTCTTCCAGTGAACAATCTGCACCGATGTATACATTTTCAATATTGCCAGGGGTACGAGAGGTATCGATCGTAATGGTAGGAGAGATACTCGCCATATTTCCTTTTGCATAAATGTCATGTGTATCAAGTGGAACTACAGTGTGACCGACTATATCACTCAAAGTATATCGAAAGTCATCTTGTTCTATTCTGGAAAGATCTAGGAGAAAATAAGATCGATGATGCATATCATCCCAAGGTTTGTCAAAACCATTCATGGCTTCGATGATAGCTTCATATGAGGGAAAATTCACATCGAGGAAGCCATATAAGCAAGACAATGAAGTGGCCCATACAAGCTTAAGAACATGATCCTTCTCATTTGTCAGCGAGGTAATAGGATCAGGATCGGCGGAAGAGTCAAGAACAGCTTGATACTCTATCTCTGTTGCCGATAGTGGCATGGCCATTCCAACATGCAACTAACCTTTACAAGATGAATTCAAGGAAGGTAGGGTACAAGGATCATTAAAATAGGAAGTGTGGAAAGGAACGAACCTCTCCGATGAAACAGGCCTACTGGACATGGCGTAAACATGGTGAATCGGTGCCATGAAGTCGAAGGTACCCATAAGGGATGAATACATTCTTACACCAATATTCTTAGTTTTCGGCTGAGAATTGTCAACCACGGGGATCGACGATCCAACGGATGCATTAGGGCTACCATACGCAAAGGAAAATTGGTCGATTGTCACGATATTCCCATCGTGAGGAAAACAAAGAGTGCGGAAGACGGACGATACGATGGAAGTCATAGCATAAGTCCAATTGCATCCTAGTAACAAGTTATAATCAAGGGGTGCATCAACCACCTCGACATCCACCTCTACCCTCTTCCCACCTAATTGGATCAGAAAGGCGGTAAGAATACAGTGCGGGTAGAAGGAACGACCATCAAAATCAGTCAACATGGTCGGAGATTGAGAGAGATTCGGAGAGCCAAGAGATTTCCAATAGATTAGGGACATCACACATGTAGCAGTGCCTTCATCAACAACCGTACATTTTATGGTATACTTTGAGTAACCCACGTGGATTTGGAATGTCACATGGTAAGGAAAGTGAGGCTTCACATATTTGACGCCAAACTTGAAAACTTTTGAGCCACAGGGGTCTAGAACTCCTAATGCAGATAGCAAGGTATTCCTCTATGAAGGACATGTTTGTAGTACCTCCAGGGACAACATCGCACAAAGAGTTTGACCCAGGTTCTCAACAATAGAGCAATTCTAGACAGCTCTAGCATTCAGATTGTGGGTAGAGCGCTTGAGTATTCCTTTAAGAATACGAGGTGGTGGCTCTAGTTTTTTTATCTGCAAAGGTGTCTCTAGAGGAGGAGGATATTATATACCAGGTACAGTTTGTGAAGAACTATAATCGTGAGACCGAGTGGCTACATTAACCTAAGAATTGACCATATTTATGCACAAACAATCAATGTCTTGTGTCAGTGGGTTTTGACTTCCACCGGCCACATTTTGGTCATTTGAGGAGCTCGAGGCCATGTGTTGGTTATGTGGGAAAGGATTCGTCATCACAGCGGGTGGCCGAGATAAGAGCCTCACAACTTCCACAAGTTTGGGGCATAAATGCGTAAGATGATCATCTGTACAAAGCTTACAGATAAATTTCACCTTATGCCTTTCTTTCTTTCCCTCACCAGCATTATTATTCGTCCTTTCATTATTACGATTGTCCTTGGGTTTATTCTTCTGACCCTTACCATTATTATTACGTCCTTTCTTATTCCCGCCTGGTTGTTGTTTACCATTTGGGTCAGTCGACAATTGCATGGAATGTACATTCATCAACTGAGTGGGATTGGAAGACATAGACAAATTTGGCCCTCTTGCAGACTGGTTTAGAGACAACTCTTTCAAATGGCTTTTCACCGAGTCTACAGATTTCACACTGGCGGATCCTACAATGCCATCAGCATGAGGTCAGGGCTTTTGTCTAGGTTCATAGTTTGACCTCGCTGCATCTGGAAGAATCTCGTATAATATCCCAGACTGAGCGTATATAAGATCTAACTGTTGGGCTTTTAAGATTGCTTCTTCCACAGATGTAACCCCAAATGTAGTAACATCCTTTGAAATAGGAGGTTGTAAAGACTTAAGGAACCATTCTAATAGGAAATCTGGGGGAATGCAGGTCTTGATCAACCTCTTTCATCTACGCCACTCCTGGATGTGATCTGAGATATGAGTGGATTTTTCCTAGCGTAAGGTCGACAAAATTTCTAGGCTAGCATCATAACGAAATTGAAATTGGAAGTGGTTAAGGAAGACTAGCACCATCTGACTAAAGGTCCGGTATGCCCTCCTACGTAGCTAGATATACCATTTTGTGGAAACCCCAATGAGGATGTGTTGAAGTGATCTTAACTGAATGGAATCTTCATTAAGGGAATTCGAAGAGAACCATAGGTGAAATATGGTGATGTGATCACCAAGATCCTCGCCATTCTCACCTTCGAATTCTGTTACAAGGAAAATATCTCTATGGCTATAATACCTGTAACTTTGTTATAGTAAATGTTTTATAGAAAATATTTCTATAACACCTGTAACTATTGGTGTGTGTCCAGATCACTCTAGACCACCACTATGGTGCATTGGCTTCTCCTCCAATGTGCATTGGTTGAGTTATAAAGAGTATATCATGTGTAAATTATCATTCATTATTTTGGTTAATGAGAATTCTTCCATTCTTTCTCTCCTGCTTCTCTTTTATTCTATTTTCTCTACAACTGTGTATGTCAATTCCCAGCTAGATCTATTATGTGTAGGTTCAACACATTTACATGGTATCAGAACCGACGTGTTTCTAGGGAAAAGACACACCAAATTATTTTTGCAGGTATCGAAGATTGAAGACAGTGGAAAAATGGAATTTCCAACATAATTCATACTTACACCTTACAACTTCTTTTCATGGAAGGAGAAGATGATAATGCATATTCGAAGTAGAGGATTGTACAGTTTAACCATGAACATAGAGGCAAAACCAACATCATCCTTAGAAAAATCCAAGTATCTAAATCGAATGGACGAAGCGTTCGAAACAATTTGCAGTGTCATTTCTCCTAAACTCCTCTTTCACATATCCTCCTGTAAAACCCCCAATGAAGCCTAGACCACCATGGAAGGATTTTTTGGAAAACAGTATGAGATGAGGAGACACATGCTCAAGGTGGAATTTCTCACATTGGATCCAAAAATCTTCAACAATCTCCAATATTTCTTTACCAAATATAAGGATTTGTTGTCACAACTCAAGGCTTGTGGGGTTGATAAATATAAGGAGGAGAAACAAATGGTTCTCACCATTCTCCCAAACTTGGTCCAAAATACTCAATGTTTGTATCCACATTTCATTCAGTTAGATTCAC
>JASDQU010587936.1:22927-42641 GCA_032191745.1 Picea mariana | reverse complement strand
TGATGAATATTTAGAAGAACAAGAAGAGAAGATTTATTTTTCATCACACACAATAATTTACATCAGTCCTCCTTTGTTTGATGAATGTGATGAAAGTGTTTCTAAAGATGATGAGTAGTAAGAAACTTTGGTTCAACAGGAAAGCAATCAGTAACATCATGAAAAAGATCAGCCTATGTATGACAACTACCAAGAATATCTTTGGACAACAGGTGAAGGACATAAGGAGGGGTTACTGAAACAATTGATCTCTCCTCCCTATTTAGCAACCATTGAGCAACAAACCAGTAAGTTTCAATGAGACATTTTTGCACCAGTGGAAGAAAAAATCAGCAGTGGACAAAGTGCACAAAAACATTTCAGAGAGCTTGCCCAATAGGAGGAAGTATGGATTAATTGTGAAAGTGGTATATCTCTTCCCTTTTACGATCTAGTAGCAGTTTATATGGAGTCAAAATGGGGGACTGAATTTTTTATTTCCAACTTTTTGAAGTCTGAATTTCAAAACTGTAAGTACTTGCTCCCAGGGCATGTTTTGAAATTTTCAGCTTCTCCTATCATCCTTTTGCTCAAAGATGGAAGTATAATTAAGGTTTTTAGTCGGATACTCGCTTGGCTGATTTGGAAGTTTTCTTATACTTGAACAAAGCAGTGATATTGGTTAGAGTAGGTGATGTATATAAATAAGATTGACTTTGAGCACTAGAGTACAACAATGTTTTTCAGTATGTTTTCGGTTTAGTTTGGAATCCAGTATGGTTTTGTTTAAAGCATTATGACTCCATAGCCCAATGAATGCATAAGCGGTTTTTTGTTTCGGAAAGGTGCAAGTAAAACGATAGAGTTCAGAGTTTGATAAGGATGATTTCAGGTCGCCCAATGGATGAAGGCACGTGGTCTACTGTTCTTAGTGCTTTGCAGGAAAGCACCATCCCTAGATGGAGCCTTTGTTGTAACAAATATTGAAATTTTGGCTTTCGGTCACTTAGAAGAATGAATGGAAGCATTGGCAGTGGAACGACCACATACACCGAGCATTCAGCCATATGGATAAAAAGCTCATGAGTATGGGTTTTTTGCTGTCGGGGATTTGGCCGACATAGATATCTTAACAACTACAGCCCCGATCCCCGAATTCACTAAAGTATTAAAGGGTAAGCTAGGTCAAATAAAGATTAAGAAAGATTAACGTTAATAAATCTCATCGTAATTTCATGATTCAGGATTTCTCGCGCCAAGTATTATCGAAGTCCCGACACTTAAATTCACAAAAGGTTAAATATTAATTACTAATCATGATTAATAAAGAGATTAAAACAAATCATTATAATCTAATTAATCCCATCGTGATTTCGCAATTCGGGATTCCTTGCATGTAATAACTCTTGAGGACATGATACTCGAAACCCGAAGGCCCGAAAAAGTGCAATGTAAAGGCCAAAATCTATTTCGGGGATTTGTCCATCGGGGATTTGGCCGACATGAAGATTTTAATAACCACTTCTTTGTTTCCCTGAATCCCGAAAACCCGAAATCGGGGCTCCGGTCATATGCAAAATGACTTTAGAAAAACACAATTTTCTCAGCCGTGGAGAGGTCATTTTTCGCGTTCGAATAGTCGATCGAAATCTAAAAATCCTAATATGTCCATTGGTGTCTTCATAATTTCATTTTTATCTTGGTAATGTAGTAAAAATTCCTCTGCAAGATGAGGTTCGTTTTCAAAAATATGATGTTTTTACTATGCTGAGTCATCATTTTCAAATGAGGATTCTGAGCGACTGGAGTATCATTTTGAGAAACGGTTGGAGAATTGTGTGCCTAACACATAAGAGATCATTAGCCTCTTCCATTTTTCCTACATGTGTCACAGATTGGGATAATCAAATCCATCTCCGAGCACTAATTTTCAGATTTCATATTTTCCTATTTTGACACATGTTTGTTAAATGCAGATTTGGGAAATGTGAAAAGGGGTCTTAGGGAACTAAGAGAGGTTTTTTCTCAGAATAAACAGATGCACAAAATATTCTTTCAGTTTATACACATCTGTCTCTATTCGAGAGATACAGAGCCATAACCACAGCCCTAGTTTTTGACAGTTTGGCCCATTTTCTATGGTTGAAAGTTTCAAGAATTGGTTGTAACTGTTGTTATCTTTTAGATTAGAGAGGATTTTGACCTCAATACATATATGAGGCATATTTGTAAAAGAGGAAGAAAGGAGGAGTAGTACTCTGGGGCTGTAGCACTTGTTTTCATGTTTAATAAAAGAGTGCAAAGCATTTTCGATCTATATCATAGATTCTTGTGATTTTTTTTGCAGAGAATGTATTATTGCTTCATTTTCACATCATTTCACTTGGTTTTATTTCCATTTGCTTCCCTATTTGTAGTTGTGTTTGTAATGGAATTCATCCGTTTGTTAGATGCTCTGTTGTTGGATAGGTTATAGGTTGTTTCTTGCAGAGATATGAAGGTTCAAAATTCATCCTTGCTAAATGTTCTATCCCAAATATCTCTTTCCACTGATTTATGCTTGGAATTCACTCATTGCTAAGTGCTCCTTGCATTTTGATATGTTTTCTCTTTATTCTGCTACCATACCTTTTATAAATCCTTCCCTCTATAATCAACTTCTATCTCCCCTCTTCTCCTCTGATTTCCATTACCGAAACACTCTTATTACTTTCTTGATCATTTGACTCCATGCCCAATGGACTACTTTCCAGTCCAACCCATCAACCCTAAAAACCCAAAACTTTCTGTTACCCACAAATCTGCCCACTATTAAGCTTATTGAATATCTTATTGTGACATATTTTCGAGAGATCCCTCTCGGGTTGGAAGGGGTAGTTTCCAATCATAAGTGGTTCGTGGTTATCTCAGAATTTACTTGCATGCAACCCAAGTCAAGTCCGACTGACAAAATTTATTTCATTTAAAATGTGCTAAGTCTTGGCTCTATTACAGCCTAGAACCAACTCTTGTGACAACACACAGTTTTAGGTCCCGACAACAGAACCATTTGTTGGCACAGGGGCAGACCCAGGGTTCAACGCTTAACAAAGCACCAACAAAACCTCGAATACTGGCCCTTTTGGCAACACCTGCAAAGTAGGTGAGCTGTCACCCGAGGTAGAAGCAGGGGGGGTTACAGGAAGAAGGTGTCTGTAACCAAGCTGGGACACAGATCTGTGATAATAAAACTTCATAGAGTATTATATTAACACTTATAAGGTGACATGCATTAGTTTACTAACCCTATTAACTCCACTGAACATAAATATAGATCGATGCAATAACAATTGACAATATACCCAGAGCACTTAGCATGATAAGTTAGATCTAACATTCATTTACAGTAAGGCACTTAATCAAAAACAAATCTATCTATCATTCATAATAATCAAAGAACTGGCAGATTCATTACATAAATAACACAACACAAAGCAAACCAAAGACACAAGATATATGTGGTTCACCCTCAGTGTGGGGATAAGTCCACCAACTGCTTCGCCTCTTTATTATTCGTCAATCTCTTACATTTAGTTACTCCTGTGCACTAAGCCATAGATTCGAGCTTCACACCAGATAGGAGATTTGCGCATTGAGCACTAGATCCTCCTGCCAAAACTAGGTCAGTACATAGAGCCAACCTTCTATTGAGCACAAATACTTTACACTCATACATTCCTTAACACAAAGCTACACAAACTACTTGCACTTAGCTACCAAAACTTCTACTTCTACCATACATTCTTAATTATTTATACTTTTACAATCCCTTACAATAAGGCCTAAACACAGGAAAATCCCATGGGTCGACATCCCATAAACCCTAGAGAACCCCTCAAAATCGGTGAGATCCACGATCTTAGCTCTGCTTGGGTGCTCCATCTTCAAAAAACGTGTCGAAGTCCAAAAGTGGTCCAAATTTGACCATGGTTTCCTCAAAACTTGGTCAAGGTCCAACGCACCACTACAACCCGTGTACATTGGGAAATGTGACCAGAAATGAAAAATGGTGTCGTGTTTCCATGTCAGGAAATGATATCAATGATCCTTGGCCTTCCATATACTAGAAAAATTCTGACTCATCCCTTCAGTTCCACTTGAAGGCTATAAATGGGCCAATTCCAAGCTATGGAAAAGAGGAGACATAATTCAACTTTGAGAGCAAAGTTAATCTGGAGGAATTATTCACTTCATATTGAGTCTGCACCCCTTTATCCTTAAAGTCTGAACACAGTGTTCATCCCCCAAGATCTTCCCTTATTGAGTGAGAACTCCATTGTCTCTCGTACATAATATTTCCTTTGGTTGAGGATTAAAGTGGTGGAGGCCTAGCTGGAAGGAACTTAGTTTCTCAGTTCCTAACTGTGCCGACATGAAAGTCTATAACTTATTCACTTCTTCTTATCATATCTTAATATAAATACTCTTTTCTCGTCTAATTGATATCTTGCAAATATTTGAATTATTATTCCATGGGATTATTTTTTATGAATGTTAATGGATTATGCTATTGAATGTGCTAACATCATATATTATCACCATATGCTTGTGTTTCTTGGTTGTTGAGGACTAGTTGCAGGTGTATTTCTTTGGGTCAAGTGCTCAATGGTGGATTTCATTGAGCGTTTGGATGAGGTAGGCCTTTTATATTGTCTTGTTATCATATTTGTTTATATAGCATACTTGAGAATATAGTTGATTTCTGCAGTCATTTCCATCTGTTGTGGTTTACCCCTAGCCATAGAGAGATTTTCCTCATAACAACAAGAGTAAACTACCACCTAGTCTAGTCTCTCAGGCAATTATGGGAGTGAACTACCACCTAGATGAGTTAACTAGTCTATCAGTCTTCAGTTAAATGACTGAAACATAGTGAAGTGAGGAGGAGATCATGGAATCATGGGTAATGCACTAGTCTATTGATGATACCAAGGACAATGTGCATTATTTGGTGATGATACTAATGTTGCATGGTGATAATCCCAATGTAGCATCTAGACTCCACTCAACTGATCAAACTGAAGTGAAAATTGAAGAGAATATTCTCCCTAGAGGAATATTCTTCCTAAAATATAGGAGACTGAATAATGACCAATAAACATAGGAAAAACCTTAGGAAAAATAAATCGTAGGTTTGTGTGAAGTAACTCCAACATTTGGAAAGGATGAAGGAAAGATCAAAAGGGAGAGCACATTGCATAAGTGCTATCGGGATTGAAATCCCCTCATTAAACTTCACATGAATCAAGGAAGAATCATGTTCATTGATGTAGTTCTCAAGACAATCCTGGACTGTCAGATCACACAAAAGTTAGAGCCTACATAGAAGAATCCCTTGTGAAGGATCATGGAATCCTAATCATCCATTCAAAATTCAGGAGTAATCACAACTGTTAGATCAGTATCCTAATCGTTAGATAGAACCAAGTAGAAGGACAGGATAAGTGAACCCCATAAGAAACAAAGTATTGAAACCTCCAAAGTTGTGAAGTGAACGTCGACCGTCAGATCTCATGGAGAATTTTTTTTTCATTTATGGACCATTGGATCAAGTAGCAAACAAAAGATCTTTGACAAATAATGGAGACAAGGAAGGATCACTAAGTCATGAAATCCTTCCAGTGGTTAGATCAAGGAGGTATTTCAGGTCAATTCTCAACCATTCGATCAAGTTTAGTGGAAGGACATGGTAAGCCACAATATCCCAGAGTAACCGAACTCATGCATACCGTCGATCTAATATCCATACGGGTGAAATCTCAACCATTGGATCAAGTAGTCAACTCTGGCATTGACCACTTCGATGAAAATAAGTCTGAATCATGTATTAATACCTGAAGGCTGAAGCCTCAAAGTAATGAACTCACGTCGACCGTTGAATCAAAGGAAGAGATGGAAAATCTCGTCGACCGTTGAACGACATAAGGTGTAAGGATACAATAAGTGGGAAAAAAGGCACGAAGTCCCGTAGTAAACAAAGGTCATTGAATCGTTGATCTAATTTGGGAGCATTCTCGATAGTTGATCAAACATCATGGAATAATAGAGTAAGCATGAGGTGTTAACCGACATCAAGCGATCATTGTCGTTTTATGACTTATTTGGTAGGTAAACCTCTAGAGGAATTGAACTACATCAGAGTTCTAGTAACCCGAAGTCCTGGAGACACAAATCTCTGAAGTTCTGGAGTACATGAAAACCGTCCACCTCAACTGAATATTAAGTCAGAGTCGTCCATCATCTAAAAGACAAAGTTCAATGAATGCACAAGGATTAGACGAGATTGTCAATATCCGAACTTCAGGAGTAATGCTATCCATTGGATTATCCATCATGAGATGTAACCACTCTGGAAGGTAACAACTCCGGAAGAATACAAGGATTGCAAAGGTTGAAATCCCGAAGGATGAAGTACCAAAGAACCTGGATCCAACACCGGTCATGTGATAAGGTAAAGAATGTAATAAGGAGCGTAAAGGGGCTAGAAGTAAATAATTCCTTGGACATTTGAATATGGTCTCATGTAGAAGAATAAGGGAATAAGGAGAAAAACGCTAACAAAACAACATTTGAAATAGCTAAGCCTATGGTTTTGATCCCATGGTCACAAAGGGAAGTGGGTTGAAGAAAGAGCCTTTGCAGAATTTGATTTATGTGAATAGTTAGGGTCCTGTGAAGTAATTTCATGAGATTAACACTATAACAGTACAAGAGATCTAGTAAAAGCGTGAATATGATCTATTGAAGAACTAGGGATGCAACATAAGCATGAGAACATTATAAGGAGTCAATCCATACCTGTGATCAACTCATGTGGATGAAATTTGAATCAATATTAATCTTATAATTAATTGATAAACTTACACGACAAATTAATGAATAAAAGGAGAAGATTATCTATGTTAAATTAAATGAAGAGATGCAATGGTTCATGTCAAAAGACACAATGGTTCAATCCTATACCTATTGAAATACTATATAAACTATAAGTGGTGGTGAATCTTAGAGTGTCTTGGTAGATTATATATATATATATATATATTGGATTGAATGAAATTTCATTCTATCAGGTTGGTGCCTGTTTACAAGCTCAGTCTTGTTATGAGGGTTGGATTCCTCACACCTCAGCTGGATATGAGATCAACAAGATGGGTGGACCTATTATGAGGGTTGGATTCGTCATTTCTAAGTTGGATCTGAGAACTACAATATGGGTCTTGTATCATAGAGTTGGATCTCTCATATTCAAATGAAGTTGAAGATATTAAAAGATTGATTTTATTTATATTCATTCAATTTAAATAATAAAAGAAATATATTTTATCTACTTCATACAATTGTTTTTATACATGTTTATGAATTATTAATTGAAATGCATATATTTTATTCAGTTAATTCAGTTAATCTATGAGAGTGTTGAAAGTAGTCAAAGTTTCAAACACTGATTCACCCCCCCTCTCAATGTCAAGTGTATATTTCAACAATTGGTATCAGAGCAGGTTCCTTCAACATAGTTTAAACACTGGAAGGTAGATTCTAAATAAATGGGTGGACAAATGGCTCTCTACACAAATGACGTCCCCTTATTTGATGGAAAAAACTACTCTTCGTGGAGGGAAGGAATGAAATGGTATCTAAAGTCAAGAGGATCTAGTGTTTGGGATTCAGTAGTATCTCAACCTTGGTACTCAAATACCTCAAAGAACAAATTCAAAACTGCAAAAGAAGAAAAGAAAAATAATTCAATAGCATTAAAGGAAATCAGAATGGATTGTTAGACCAAGTCAAAGAAAATATGGCACACTGCACCTCTGCAAAAGTACTATGGATCCAACTAGAGAATGCGTATCAAATTAATAAAAAAACAAAGAAATGGAGAATTCCAATCAATTTATATAACAAAACAAAGAAACGGAGAAATCCAATCAGATTAAAGAACAAAACTCAGAAATGGAGAAATCAAATCAGATTGAAGAACAAAATACAGATAAAGATAATTATGATTAGAATAAAGAACAAAATATAGACGAGGACAATTCCATCAAAGAATTGATGCAAACCCTAGTCATCAACATAGAAGACTACTACATCAAGGAATTGATGAATACCTCAGTATTCACTAAAGAAAAACTATTATATTTTAAGACTGATGTTATAACTACATTTGAAGTGATTAGTATGGAACCAGGAAATGGTCTATATTTTGAAGTTACTAAGGATGTTCTTGACCATCTTGAATACACAATTATGTGCATTTTTGAAGAGTTGGATAAACTTCAAAAGAAAGATATGTTTCTACTACAACAGTTAGATCAATCTAACCATGAAGAGCTTGAACAAAAGAGTAAGCTAGAAGACAAAGAAGAAGAAATCAAAAGATTGAAGACCGAAGTGGCTAATCTAACAGAAGAAATGGAAGAATTAAAGACACATGACAATAAAATAAAAGAAGTACTAGAAGAGACAAAAGAAAAGTTCATCTCTCTAAAAACTCAACTTGAAGAAACTAAGAAAAATGAAGAAGCCCAGAAGATCCAATTAACTAAAAGAGAAGAATCATGTCTCACGTTGGAATTGGAAATTATTAATGTCAAAAAGATAAATGAAAGTACTAATGCAACTCTAATGACTCAAATTGAAGAAGATAAGAAAAATGAAGAAGCACATAAGATCCAATTAGCTAAAAAGGAAGAATCATGCCACCGGTTGGAATTGGAAGCCATCAACCTCAAAAGGATTCATCTAGAAAACAAGGAAGAAATCAAAAGATTGAAGAATGAAGTTGTTGATATAACAAAAGATATAGAAGAGTTAAAGACATATGAAAAAACTAATAACTGCATAGAATTCTTGGATGATACAGAAGAGATAGTCATCAATCTAAATACTCAACTTGAAGGAGCTAAGGAAAAAGAAGAAGCCTTGAAGATTTAGTTGACTAAAAAGGAAGAAACATGTCACATGATGGAAATGGAAGTTATAAACCTCAAAAAGAAGAATGAAAAGACAAAATAAATTGTCAAATTCTAGAACAACACAGCTATCATAGATAGGATCTAGAACAGTCAAAGACCAATTGATGTCAAAACCGGTCTTGGATACAATAAGAAAGAAGAAGGTGGAAAATTCAGCACCATTCAAAAACATTATAAAGGATCATACTCATCAAAATAAAAAGGTACAGTCACAAACCTAAAATATAAGAATCATGTCAGATGTTGGAATTGGAAATTATTAACGTCAAAAATATAAATGAAAGTAATAATGCGACTCTAATGAATCAAATTGAAGAAGCTAAGAAAAATTAAGAAGCACATAAGAGACAATTAACTAAAAAGGAAGAATCATGCCACAAGTTGGAATTGGAAGCTATCAACCTCAAAAGGATTCAGCTAGAAAACAAGGAAGAAATCAAAATATTAAAGAATGAAGTTGTTGATATAACAAAAGATACAAAAGAGTTAAAGACATTTGAAAATACTAATAACTGCATACAAGTCTTGGATGATACAAAAGAGATAGTAATCAATCTAAAGACTTAGCTTGAAGGAGCTAAGGAAAAAGAAGAAGCCTTGAAGATTCAGTTGACTAAAAAGGAAGAAACATGTCACATGATGGAAATGGAAGTTATCAACCTCAAAAAGAAGAATGAAACAACAAAAGAAACTGTCAAATTCCAGAACAACACAACTATCCTAGATAGGATCTGGAACAATCAAAGACCAACTGATGGCAAAACCAGTCTTGGATACAATAAGAAATAAGGAGGTGGAAAATGGAGCACCATTCAAAAAGATTATAAAGGATCATACTCATCAAAATAAAAAGGTACAGTCACAAACCTAAAACAAACCATGAACTATGTCAAGGAAGGAAGCTATAAAATTCAAAAACAAGAAACATATCAAAAGAAAGACTTCTAATGTCACAACAGACTCAAGTATGGAAAAGCCTTCAATGGTTATTTCTTTTATTGTAATAACTTTGGTCACAAAGCATTGGAATGCAAGAGTCCTCAAAACAAAAATTTAGAAAGGTACAATAACTTGATGAGATGTTGGATGTTAGCATAGGGGCAGACCCAGGGTTCAATGCTTAACAACGCACCAAAAACAACCCGATTACCAGTCCTTTCGGCAACACCTATGAAGCAGGCGGAGTCTCACCCAAGATAGAAGTAGGGGGGGTTATAAGACACAGGTGTCTGTAACCAGGATGGGACACAGATCTGTGATAATAGCACTTAGTAGAATATTTTTTTAATGCTTAGGAAGTGACATGCATTAGTTTATTAACCTTATTAACATCACATAACATAATCAAATATAGATCTAACAAAATAACAACAAGTGATTATATACGTTGAATACTTATCACTTAGCATTGTGAGTTATATCTAACATTCATTTACCCTTTAACATAAGCAAACACCATCTATATTCATTACACATCATAATCTAAGCACTAAGAAAAACATAACAGAGATAAAACTGCATAAAGAAAACCATGAGACACCAGATATATGTGGTTCACCCTAGTGTGGGGCTACATACACCAACCACTCACCTCTTTATTATTTGACGATATCTTACATCCAATCACCCCTGTGCACTAAGACACAGAATCAAACTTCACACAAGACAAGAGATCTGTACACTAAGCACTAGATCCTCCTTGCAAAAATAAATTAAATGCATCGAGCCAAAATCTCTTATCATAGCACTTAGCACCTTCTACAAAATCACAGTCGAGCACAAAGCATCGATGCACATACATTCCCTTACACAAAGAACTTATATACTATCACTTCTACAAAAAATTCCTCTTATTTATACTTTACAAACCCTTACAATAAGGCCTAAACATGGGGAAAACCCATGGGACAACATCCCAAAACCCGTTACAAAACCCTAACCCTAAAATTAGGTGAGATCCACGATCTCAGCTCCCCTAGGTGCTCCTACTTCGATCGGCGTGTGAAAGTCCAAAAGTGGGCCAAAAATAACCAAAGTTTCCCCAAAACTTGGTCAAGGGCCAACAGGCCCCCAACACTCACTTATGACTCGTCCCGAGTCACTTAGGTCTGGACAATGCTACTTCAAAATCCTCGAGCTTAACTCGAGCTGTCTCAATTTGCTGCCTCGCCTGAGCCTCCTGCTCAGCGAGCTCTTGGACTGTATGCTCCATAGAAGGTCCTTCCGAGAGCTATTCTACTGCTACAACTATTTCGTCTAGTTGTGAAACCTAGTTGTCGATCTCCTCAAACACCTTGCAAGCTTCATTCTGCATAGGTTGTAACTTTTGTGTCAATTCCATCACCTTACCCTAGAGGGTAGTGATCTGCTGCTATACTATGCATTTCTCCTGGGATCTCTTCATCCTTTCCACTATTGTGAGCAGATTCATCTATGACTGCACTAAAAATGCTTGCTGTTGCGCCTCTAGCTTCGTTAAATTTGGATCCTTGACGAGGAATTCATATGTCTGGGTGCTTCTGTCACTCAACAATTTACATGCCAAGGTGAGGGCTTTGATACTTGCTACTTTATTTCTGGTAGACTCCTCCCTCTGGTCACGCACCTCCTGTGGGGTGTTCAGTACTGTCTAGCCCTCCAGTTCAACTATCGTAGTCTAAAACTGTTGGAGGGTCTCTTTGAGCTTCATTGTTTGAGATTTAATAGGATCCTACTCCTCCTATGCCAAGCCTAGCACATAGTGACATGCTTTACTTAATTCTTATTTGACCATGGCTTGCTCTGCGAGAAACTACTCTGCTCTGCGAGAAACTACTCTTTTTCCCTTTGTAGTTGGCCTTTTTCCTCCTAGAGCTTCACATGAAGCTCTGCTTTCTCTCTTTCATGGGAAACTACACTGTCCTATGCTACTCGTAACTGTACTAGGAATTCATCTTTCTCCTTTTGCAAGGATTCTGTAGCTTTCTCCTTCTCTTCCTGAGCTCTCTGGAACTGGGCTTCTGTTGCATCAACAAGCCTTCTTAATTGGGTTGGTTTGTCCCCCAATTATGCGGTCTGTGATGAGGAAGGCGCATACGGCGCAATAGGAACTGCGCGGACCAAGCGAACATCCTACTGCACTTCCTTCAACTCCCTCTCAATCCTTCCATATAACTCCACATTCTTCTCTTCATATATATGCAACATGTCTTAAGAGACATCCTCCATAGCTCTGTAGACTAGACTAATGTCATCATCAGTGAGGGTGGCTTCCAACTGAGGCTTATTGGCGTGCATTTCTTCCTTGCTAAGGGTTTTTGCGACATAACTTTCCTCTTCTGTGGCGTTATTTTTCCAAAAAGGGGATCTTCAGGTGGTGTATATTTACCTCCTCCTTACTCTTATTCTCCTCCCTGTCCATTTGCTTTGTCTTCTCCTCCTCCTGGCGAGCCAAACCCATTATCTTCAGAAGTTTTCTCTTCGTCACTCTTTATGTCTTGGACTTCAGCCTGCTTTTTCTGCTTCTTCATCCCACTAGACTATTCGACATTTTCAACTCGTGTAACTATCGGGCTTCCTATAGTGTCAGTAAATCTGCATTGACGATAGGTACAAGAAGTTATTCTGGCCATTCCTTTGTAATCTGCTCCATATCTTCATCCGTCAGCTTGTAGTATGACTGTAATTCTTTGTGGTGCTCATCTCTTCACGTGGTGATGTAGATGAAGTGCAGATCAGCGTGAAACTTGTTGACGGGCAAAATTGATCGTCCATCAACTGAGAGAGTGGAACCGGTCCGGGGTTGTCTAATAACCCAAGCCGTTTGGAATGAACCACCCTAACGGGTTTAACGGCTCCGTTGGCCGTTCTAAGGTCCTAAGAAAACCAAAGAAAAAAAACTAATCTAAACTATTTAATCTAACTAAAACAAATAAAACAAACTAACTAAAACTAAAACTAATTAAAACTAAATGAAACACACTAAACTAACTAAAAATGAAACAAACTAATACACTAATCTAATTAAAACAAACTATTAAATAAATTAAACTAAAACTAATATAAACTATTCTAACTATTCTATATACAAACTACTAATCACTATTACACTAACTCTAATAATTAACAATCTAATTACTAATTGAATTACAACTTATTCACAAATATACATTATCTACAACTGGAAGATTTGAATAAAACCTGTAAAACTCATTTACTTTCTGCCCTAAGACAGTCAGAGATATATTTTTGATTTTATGATTTTATGAATAAGAAATAAAACTTACTGAAATTAAACGATCTAATATATTTACTGAAATTAAACAATCTAATATACTAATTCTACCTATAAATCTAACTAAACTAATATCTGAACTAAACCACTAATAAAAATAGTAAACAAACAAGTGACTAACTGACCTTGAAACGCTCCCAATTTGTCTTGTGTATGATAACTTCGAAGCTGGTCGGAGGAAGGAAAATTGCACCGGGTGATCCAAAAGCTTCTCATAAACGATAGGCTGCACTGCTCTTTAAGTTGTTTACAGGACAAACAAGACATAAAAAATCATAACAATTATATGATTTATAAATCTCTGCAATAAGGGAAACCTGTTATGCAAAAACTTTTACTTAATAATCCAACTTATGAAGAAGAGAAACCTGTCATTCACAAACTGAATTAAGCAATTGCTATGATTTTTATATGCTGGAAGAAATCAGATATGGATTATATTGATTGAATTATATCATTTGCAAAAGATTAAGATAGCTAAAGTAGTCATTAACCACATGCAAATAGATACACATGAACATAAAACAAAATATTGATATTATGGGAAGCTAAAGCTGTAGCAGAATATCAAATTCTGTCTCAGTCTGTATTAAAATTCCATATCCTTGTTCTCCCACAAATGAGGATATCATTATTACAAAAATAATAAGTATTTATAAGTTTCTCCACAGGGTAAAACCTCCCTGTGGATAATATCAAACTGTTTTCATAATCTGGGAAGATATTCCCAAAATCGACTAAACTAGGAAATTAAAATGACATCAGAATATTTCAAATATCCCCTAACTGCTCATCAAATCCACTGCAATTTCGAATTTATCTACAATATACCAAAAACAACAAGTTAGAAAGATATTTTATTAACAAAATAATAAAAATCTAATCCTACAGACTTAGCTACATAATCATCTGATTCTGTAGCTAGTCTAAAACAACATACAGGATCAGAATCTAAATCAAATCAAATCTTTCAAAATAATTACAACCAATTTTCTTCCAATGATCATTTAAAATGAATCACACAAGATTCAAATGATTTTATCATTCAAGATTAAACAAAATCAAAAGCGATTCAATCGAAAATAGGGGTAAGAATACTCTGTTTCTCTGTTACCATGAAATCGGGTCAAACATTGACAAGATTGTTTCATATCCAAATGAAATCAATAATGAGTCATATCGTATGTGATACGATCTAATCCAACACAACCATCATTCACTCGTTATAGCTATAATGAAATAGCAAAAGATTCATATCGTTTAATCGAATACACAGATGGAAAAAATTGTTTCGATTATGTGTAAACGAAATCACACATAACAGCATCAACCCAACCAAATTTGTGATTGATCCTTGCACAGTCAACAGACAGGATTGATTAATTGTGATCGCAATCTTAATAGAATCAACAGAAATTGCAAACTGGGCAAATAATCAAAACAAATCACGACTGAGTTTAATATGGAAATAGATCGTGAATCTGGATATAGTCAAACTCGTTCTACGAATCAAATTCAAACAACATATTCATTGAAATATGAATCCGACTGATAACATGGTGGAACTAACAACAAACCAATGCGAATTAATCGGCCGAGTTTATAGCATAGTTATTATGAATTGAATCTATTCACGATTTGGGTGAATTTGTACAGAATCACATTGAAAATAATCCGAATTGTATTCCTGTTGCTCGAAGGTCATATGGGACGTAAAACCATAACAATTAACCATATCAAAACTGTTGCCAATCATAACATATGCATTATAACCAAATCGAATTGAAATGTGATTGTGTTCAAAATTGAATATGAGAAATAGCTCATGTCTAGAATAGATACAAATGACTTCAATTGACAGCAGAGCATCCATTTTAACTAAATCAAACAAATTAAATCCACACCAAGATCAATCAAATCAATGAAAATCCAATAAAAGCTAAACTGGGAAAACAAACTTCCATTAATCAAAGCAAAGCTATGTACAGAGTGCATACAATGTGATAGAGACAATCAATGCTGTGAATGAAGCTGTTTGAAACCGAATTTGAATCATTACATAAACAAGTGATATCAAAATGTACCTGTGTGATGCGAAGGCTGTTCAATTATGCCAACTTAGAATTCACGACAGATGTGGCTGATTCCAAATTTTTAAACAAGATGGATCCTGTCGTCCTTTGTTTCTTATCAGAGGCTTGTAGCTTAGCCTTTTGACTGGTAAGCAGTGCAACCTGGTCCTCCAAAGAGTGAATTCTTGACTGTAGAATTGGCACATCAAGATAATATCTCTCTAACCACGAGCTGCATTGATCACAGGGTAACACTGGGGTTTTAGCAGGAGAGGGTTTGGATATAAGACCGGGGGTTTCACAAGGTAGCTTAATGCCTGGGTAGTTAGGGTCGTTTTGTAGGCAAGGGGGTAGGTCTGACACAAAGTCATACGAGGGTTCGACACATAAACCTTGCGAATAGGGGTATTCGCTAGCCAAGAAACGCTCTACTTCCGAATCGAAGTCCTCACTCAACACGATAGGGTTTGGATTGACAGGAGGTTTTGGCTTATTTCTTTCCATTCGCGAAATCAAACGGGCATTCTTTTTTCCTTTGGCGTTTACAGTGGGTTTTGCCTTGGGCTTTTTGCCCGCAAGATTAACAGTCTCGACATCCTTAGTCATAGAGTGGGGTAGGTCGATAGGTGATTTGGACAAGGGTTTAGGTAGCAGGATGCTATATGGTACTAGGGGTACAACCTTGTCCTCGATCACCACAGGTTTATCAACCTGTAGAGGGTTCGAATCCTCAAAATCATTACGAGAAAGGAAATTGCTCCAACAATCTCCATGTATACTCAAATAACAGACAACAATAATCTTAACCAGCCCATAATGAAAAAGGCTACTATCAGCCTGGTTCCTTTTGTATTTCTTAGACATTTTAAACATGCTTCTATGCAAATAATAAGGCATATTGAGCTCAAAACCCATGAAAACCATAAGAAAACGAAGGTGGTGTAAGAAAACAAACCCATACCGACCTTTGCAGGTGATAGACTGTTTGATTATCATAAATAAATCATGCCAACGTTGTTTAAGCATCGTTACTGGCAAACCTTTATCACAGGAGGTGATTTTTTTTGATTGGAAGAGCAGTGTCCACGAGACCTCCTCTACTTTGCAATTCTTGGACCATCGTTGTCCAATGGCAGGAAAACCCATAGCCAAACTGAGAAACTGTTCGTCAATTTCCAATTGAACATCGCCGACCTTGGCTCGACATCCATCAAAGGTCAAAGCAAATTGCCGAGCTACGCAAAGGTTAAAACCCTCTAATTTTTGTATAAATGGCAGCCACCCATTTTCATCGAGGTCACTGTGGGCACTGTCGAACATCAATAGGGCCTGGCTCCCATTGGGTTCAGCTCGAACGACTGGGGCCATGGTGTAAGCACATGGTAAGGGTTTGGTTCGAATTTACCAATGCACAGGAGAAGAGTCATTCGGTCTAACAACAATGAACGATCAAAGGGGGGAGCATTAATGTGCGCATGTGAGGGTGGTGGAGTTATTCACCACCATGCACAATAGTTATGGTAAAGTACAACCGCTAAGTTCGACCTCTGTTCAAACAATCATAGCATAGTTCAAAACCAATCGTTTGCCAACCAAAGAATCAAATGGTGAGTGATATGCCAACGCGCCATTAACTATAGTTTTTCAAACTATTGACATTCAACGTGAAACCAACCTCAAATATTAACCATGCGCCATTGCATAAATCGGAAGTTTTAAACCATTATGCCAATCGAAACTCATAAAGTTTACAAGCCAAGATTTATAAAAGAATAACAATATGGATCACATCATATATATATAAAAACAAAAATATGACCCCTATGCAATTCATAAAGATTAGGCAAGTCATAGTAAGAACAAATCTATATGTTCACTGCCTCACAAATTTAATAAAATCAAGTTATGCAACCAATAAAAATGTCCAATGAGCATAGTTTAAAAGTCCTTTCAGCCACATGATGATAAACCAAAGGTAAGTGCCATAGAAAATATCGATAACATGATAACGATAGTTCAGATAGTAATCGAAATGTGACCTCGAAAGGAGAAGTTTTCACGCTTACAGTCGTGAAAACTTAATGGAGACAAATTTGCAAGTGTCGCAAGAAATGAAAATATCGTCTTTTGAAAAATGCGACGAAAATTTGAAGTTCGGAAGGCATAGGTGTAGGCAGCTGATAAGACAATAGAAAAAATTGAATTGGCTGCCAACAATGGTGACACACTGGGAGAAGCAGTTATCTCTGCAAAAGTAACAAATTCAGATTAGGACAGCAAAGAAAATTTCAACTCAAAATAACAACCAGAAAATCGTACTAACATCATCATTGATCAATTTCTTTTCAGCAGTGTTTTAAAAGATGAAAACCAATAACAGTCTTAAGATCAGCAAGTCATGATATTAATGATAAAATCTTTGATACTATTGGCATGGCCACTGCTGCCAGCAGGTGTCCATAGCCTCGACAGGGTTTCCATTTAACCCACTCTGACATCTGTATCCTGTCAAGAAGTTCTAGATCAGAATAAAGGACATTAAAGAGGTTTCTCATATTTTTACAGATTTTCATGTACCCGACATTGCTTCGCTGCCAGCGGGCCTGTTCAATACCCCGACGAAGTTGTCTTGGTGCCATGCTTGCATTTACCCGCTGCCAGTAGACCTTTTCAGTATCCCGGTGGGTTTACAAACACTTCCCACAGCTCTTATTAATATTTTTATTTTGTTTTTCTTTTGTAGATAGCTGAGCGGGGTGACGCTGAAAGTCTTGATATTTTAACATATTTTTTAGACCTCATCAGAATTTTTTAACACTGTCCTTTATTCAGTTCCAGAAATGTTTTATTTATAAAAACAACTTCCTACGACAGGGAGACATCTTTTTTGAGTCATTCCTTTACAGAAAAGGGACAGTGTAAAAAGATAATAGATGATCATGACAAACTTTGCTCAGAGATTGAAATCAGTAAACTTCTTTCAAACAACAAAATTTTTTCAACATCAATTTAGCAATATATCACTGATGTTTGTACAAACTTACAGAAGTTATTTCAGCGAAGAAATTTTTCTATGGTCTTTGTCTGAATGGCTCAGTGCACAAGTATGCGTATTTTTCAAAAAACACAAAAAACTGATCGATTCAAATCAAAACCAAAACAGAAAGCAAACAAAAAATGCAAAAAAAAGAAATATTTACATAATATACAAGGGTAGTTATCAAGCAAAGTATCTCTTCAGGGCATGGCCGTTCACCGGATAGGTGTCAAGCTGCCCTTCAAGATTCTATAATTGAAAGGAACTAGGACCCAACTTTTCAGCAATTAGAAATGGCCCAAGCCATAAGTTTTGAAACTTGGTGTGCTCACCCTTTCCTTTGTGTGGTTTGTCCCACTTTAAGACGAGATCACCTACTTCAAAATTCCTATCAGAAGCAGAATTAGAATCGAACCAGCTTTTAATCAATTGTTGATGTTGGTCTAGCTTACGCTTAGCTTGGGCTCTTACTTCTTCTAACTTCATCAAAGCGTTAATTCGGTTTTCTAAAGGGGGACAATCTTCTTCTTGGATCTTTTGTGACAACTGAAGTGAAGGAAGAAGAATATGAGGTGGCAGAATGGCTTCTCTGCCGTAAACGAGAAAAAAGGGGGAGTTACCTATAGCAGCTTTGGGTGTTACCCTATCAGCCCATAGTGCGTTCAGTAGTGCATTGTGCTAGTTCTTGTGATTTTCAGCCAAGGTTCTCTTGATAATTTTGATCAAGTTCTTGTTGGTTGATTCTGCTAAGCCATTGCCCTAGGGGTAATAACTAGCAGAATACTTCAACTTTATTCCTTTCTCCAAAGAAAACTCGCTCATCTCGAGAGAAGAAAAGTATGAAGCATTATCAAAGACTAGACAATCAGGGATACCGAAACGAGTGATAACATTCGAGTTTAGAAAAGCGATAACCTGATTGGTGTTAACTGTTCTTAGTGCAACAACTTCGGACCAAGAAGTAAAGTAGTCTGTGGCTGTCACAATATATTTGTGCTGTTGTGAGGATGGAGGGTTAATAGGACCTATGATATCAAGGCCCCATTACTGGAAAGGAGAATCTACTGAGACGGGTTGCAAGGGGAAGGCTGGTTTTTGCAACCGCCCTGATGCTTTCTGACAAATGATACATTTACGACACAAGGCATGGGCATCTCTAAAAAGCATGGCCAGTAGTAACCAGCTCTTAAAACCTTATGAGCAGTGGTGTCACCACCGAAGTGACCACCATCTTCTCCTACATGCAACTCAAGCAAAACCTTTTCTGCTTCGTGTTTTTCGAGACAGTGCATCAGTACACCGTCAAAATTCTGACGAAACAGTATACCGTTAACTAGAA
>JASDQU010587936.1:9749-22885 GCA_032191745.1 Picea mariana | reverse complement strand
AATAACTGCATAGAAGTCTTGGATGATACAAAAGAGATAGTAATCAATCTAAAGACTCAGCTTGAAGGAGCTAAGGAAAAAGAAGAAGCCTTGAAGATTCAGTTGACTAAAAAGGAAGAAACATGTCACATGATGGAAATGGAAGTTATCAACCTCAAAAAGAAGAATGAAACAAAAAAAGCAACTGCCAAATTCCATAACAACACAACTATCCTAGATAGGATCTGGAACAATCAAAGACCAACTGATGAAAAAACCGGTCTTGGATACAATAAGAAATAAGGAGGTGGCAAATGGAGCACCATTAAAAAATATTATAAAGGATCATACTCATCAAAATAAAAAGGTACAGTCACAAACCTAAAACAAACCATGAACTATGTCAAGGAAGGAAGCTATAAAATTCAAAAACAAGAAACATATCAAAAGAAAGACTTCTCATGTCACAACAGACTCAAGTATGGAAACACCTTCAATGGTTATTTCTTTTATTGTAATAACTTTGGTCACAAAGAATTGGAATGCAAGAGTCCTCAAAAAAAAAATTCAGAAAGGTACAATAACTTGATGAGATGTTGGATGTTAGCACAGGGGTAGACCTAGGGTTCAACGTTTAACAACGCACCAAAAACAACCCGACTACCAGTCCTTTCGGCAACACCTGTGAAGCAGGCGAAGTCTCACCCAAGATAGAAGTAGGGGGGGTTACAAGACACAGGTGTCTGTAACCAGGATGGGATAGAGATCTGTGATAAGAACACTTAGAAAAATATTTTGTTAACGCTTAGGAAGTGACATGCATTAGTTTATTAACTTTATTAACATCACATAGCATAATCAAATATAGATCTAACACAATAACAACAAGTGATTATATATGTTGAATACTTATCACTTAGCACTGTGAGTTATATCTAACATTCATTTACCCTTTAACATAAGCAAACACCATCTATATTCATTACACATCATAATCTAAGCACTAAGAAAAACATAACAGAGATAACACTACACAAAGAAAGCCATGAGACACCAGATATATGTGGTTCACCCTAGTGTGGGGCTACGTCCACCAACCACTCACCTCTTTATTATTTGAAGATATCCTACATCCAATCACCCCTGTGCACTAAGACACATAATCAAACTTCACACAAGACAAGATATTTGTACACTATGCACTAGATCCTCCTTGCAAAAATAAATCAAATGCACCGAGCCAAAATCTCTTATCATAGCACTTAGCACCTTCTACAAAATCACAGTCGAGCAAAAAGCCTCGACGCACATACATGCCCTTACACAAAGAACTTAGATACTATCACTTCTACAATAAATTCCTTTTATTTATACTTTACAGACCCTTACAATAAGGCCTAAACATGGGGAAAACCCATGGGATGACATCCCAAAACCTGTTACAAAACCCTAACCCTAAAATTAGGTGAGATCCACGATCTCAACTCCCCCAGGTGCTCCTACTTCGATCAGCATGTGAAAGTCTAAAAGTGGGCCCAAAATAACCAAAGTTTTCCCAAAACTTGGTCGAGGGCCAATAGGCCCCCAACACTCACCTGTGACTCGTCCCGAGTCACTCAGGTCTGGACAATGCTACTTCAAAATCCTCGAGCTTAACTCGAGCTGTCTCAATTTTCTGCCTTGCCTGAGCTTCCTTCTCAACGAGCTCTTGGACCGTATGCTCCGTAGAAGGCCCTTCCAAGAGCTATTCTACTGCTACAACTATTTGGTCTAGTTGTGAAACCTAGTTGTCGATCTCCTCGAACACCTTGCAAGCTTTGTCCTGCATAGGTTGTAACTTTTGTGTCAATTCCATCACCTTACCCTAGAGGGTAGTGATCTACTGCTGTACTGTGCATTTCTCCTGGGATATCTTCATCCTTTCCACTGCTGTGAGCAGATTCATCTATGCCTGCACTAAAAATGCTTGTTGTTGCACCTCTAGCTTCGTTAACTCTGGATCCTCGATGAGGAATTCATATGTCTGGGCACTTCTGTCACTCAACAGTTTACATGCCAAGGCGAGGTCTTTGATACTTGCTACTATATTTCTGGCAGACTCCTCCCTCTGGTCACGCACCTCCTCTGGGGTGTTCGGTATTGTATAGGCCTCTAGTTCAACTATCGTAGCCTAAAACTATTGGAGGGTCTCTGCGAGCTTCACTACTTGAGATTCAACAGGATCCTACTCCTTCTATGCCAATCCTGGCACATAGCGACATGCTTTACTTAATTCTTATTTGACCATGGCTTGCTCTGCAAGAAACTACTCTTTTTTCCTCTGTAGCTGGCCTTTTTCCTCCTAGAGTTTTGCATGAAGCTCTGCTTTCTCTCTTTCATGGGAAACTACACTTTCGTATGCTACTTGTAACTGTACTAGGAATTCATTTTTTTTCTTTTGCAAGGATTCTGTAGCCTTCTCCTTCTCTTCCCGAGCTCTCTGGAACTGGGCTTCTATTGCATCAACAAACCTTCTTAATTGGGTTGGTTTTTCCCCCAATTATGCGGTCTGTGATGAGGAAGGCACAGACGACGCAATAGGAACTACGCAGACCAAGCGAACATCCTGCTGCACTTCCTTCAACTCCCTCTCAATCCTTCCATATAACTCCACATTCTTATCTTCGTATATATGCAACATGTCTTAAGAGACATCCTCCATAGCTTCGTAGAATAGACTAATGTCATCATCAGTGAGGGTGGCTTCCAACTGAGGCTTATTGGCGTTCGTTTCTTCCTTGCTAAGGGTTTTTGCGGTGTAACTTTCCTCTTCTGTGGTGTTATTTTCCCAACAAGGGGATCTTTAGGTGGTGTGTATTCACCTCCTCCTTGCTCTTATTCTCCTCCCTGTCCATTTTCTTGTCTTCTCCTCCTCCTGGCAATCCAGACCCGTTATCTTCAGAAGTTTTCTCTTCGTCACTCTCTATGTCTTGGACTTCAGCCTGCTTTTTCTGCTTCTTCATCCCACTAGACTATTTGACATTTTCAACTCGTGTAACTATCAGGCTTCCTATAGTGTCAGTAACTCTACATCGACGACAGGTACAAGAATTTATTCTGGCCATTCCTTTGTAATCTGCTCCATATCTTCATCTGTCAGCTTGTAGTATGACTGCAATTCTTTGTGGTGCTCATCTCTTCACGCGGTGATGTAAATGAAGTGGAGATCAGCATGAAACTTTTCTATGGGATGATACTAATGTAGGGTACACGATGCCATACGTGGGAATGATTCAATGGAAACATTCAACTGCTGATAGTATCTGTGAAACATGACATTAGACTGCCACTGCTTTGTCATGTCGTTGGTATACCATAGGGTGTAAAACTGAGCAGCCAGGGGCTCCGTAGGTTCAATCTCTGAGAAAGTGGCTCCTTCAGGCATATTTCAAGCCACAAATGTGATCAAGATGATCAACCAACTGTAATGAATCTCATATATTAAGTCTTGGGCTTCGTGAAAATCCTTTTCTAGCTCATTGATGAGGTAGATCACCCAGTTCATCTGCATGCCCTCCACACACTTTCCTGCGAGGTCCACCATGAACCCAATGACCTGTGTGGGGTGGTTCTTCCTCACTAGCTTGCTAGCTAAGAGTTGACAAGCAAGGTGCACTGCACCATTCTGTATGGAGGCTACCTTGTAACCTCACTTCCCCTTTTCTACCTCCCCATAAGCTTCTTTGATGCGATGTGCTAACGAGCGATCTGAGTTATTCCCTAGATAGAACTGTTGTGGGTCAAGACCATTCAAACTTAAACCTGTAATTCGGTGGATCAACGTCGGATCCACATTAATTCTTCTGTCAAGCCATAGGTATCTGCCATGATAGCATGACAGAAGGAGTTTAACGCAAGTGTTAACCTCCTGGTGGCGGCCAAAATGGGGAATCTTCATCACGTTCAATATGGACAACAGTGCTAACCCCTTAATCCATGGGTGTGAGACAAAGTGAGGTTTATTTCTGGTTGTCTTTGTTAAATAGTGGCGAGGAGCTAACATGGTGTAGTTATTCCAGTCTCCTAAGTTGAATTCGTTGTTCTTCAACAACGAGATCTATCCTAACTGACTCCCGACCATGCAAATTCCTTTTGGAATGTACGCAGTGAACACAGAATACTCAAAATCACAAGGGATATTGTCACGGTTAACATCTCTAGCCAGAGGCGAAATATATTCTAGCAGGATCGACGGGATTTTCTTCACGTTAGCTAGATCACCGCGGTGATTACTTCTCTGCTCAATTACGGGGTTGATGTAGGTGGAATGACATCCGATCGAAGGGGAATCCTGCAGTCCCCTAGTCGACAATGATTGAATACCTTTAGATACAGTTTTTTCATCCATGAGTTTCCTAAGAACTTCCTCAACAAACTTCTCCAACTCATTGGTTTCGCCCGACATTCTAGATTTTAACAGAGAGGCAGGGTAGACAAACAGACAGGCAGGGTAGACAAATGGAAAAGCGGGGTATAGTTTTAGATAATGACAAGAAACACAACTCAACACTTGGACAATTCACATCTTAGCTCATTCAATCATGGGTAGAAAAAAGTGGTCTGAGTGCCACCATCGATGAGTTAAGTAAGCGAGGCGATGTAACAGATCTTCCAATGGACAGGAAAATTCTTCCATGAATGTAAATATATCCATTATGGGACAATCTCAATGTCCAAAAGCAATCCATAACCCCATAAATTTATTTCCTAAACGTTCTAGAGTGTCACTCTAATGGTTGAGGCACCTCCAACGCTCATATAACTTTGCCAGGGCGAAGTGAAAATCTGTGCGAACCTCCTGTTCCAGCGAGGTTCAAACCTTGCGAACCTGCTTCCTGTGAGGTTCCAGTCTGTGAATTCTTCCATTCGGTTTCCTTAACTTCTTGTATCTTTTTCATATTAGCCTTCTTTTTATTGAGCTTCCTTTCCTTCTTTCTTGTTATTTGAGTCTCATTAACTATTTATGGAATCCTCTTTCCATTTTTATTCTTATCTTCCCCTCGCATAGTGGCTTCGCACTGTTGAGGTACCCTCAAATATTCTGAGGTTAATATACCTTTTCTTAACACTTCCTGAGTGGGCACACTTCTCTCTTGGATAGATAGGTCCTTCAAACCTTCTCGCATTGTTTCAACCTTGATAGCTAATTCTTTTGTTTTATGTCCCTCCTGCGTTGTTACTTTGCTCCGTTGCTTCGACTTATCCTCTCTTTCTTCTCTTAGTTGGTCTATTTTCCTAGATATGAAATCCCTTAATTCTTTCTTTTTCTTTTCTCTAACTTCTTCCTATGCTTTCCTTCTAATCTAATCCTTCTCAATCCAGGTCTTACCTAACAAAAGTGGGAAAAGGGCGTTGTCCTCAACAAACCTAATGACTTCAAATTCTTCTTCAGTCAATGTTCCATGAACAATAATAGGTACAATAGTTACTCTTCCACATAAGGTTATCATATTTCCCTTAAATAATCCTATCCTTCCTAAAGAAGGTACCACAGAAGGCTTTCCCAAAACTTCCCAAGTTTCTTATGTCATAGCATTCACTTGTGTTTCTTCATCCAAGACATAGTATATGTTGAAGTTTTTTATTCTTTCACTTATGTGTTGTTTTTCTTTCAGGATTTCTGGTAAACTGACATCTTTATGGACATCCATCATTTCTTCCAACTGTAATAACACAATCTGAACTTCCTCTGACCTTTTCTCTTTATGATTTTCTAACATACCCTTAGTCTCTTGACTCTTTTCAAAATTTTCTTGTCTTATGTCCTTCCCTTCAACTTTAGCAATAATCCTTGGACAATCCTCAACCTCATGACCAAAAATCTTAAAACAAAGAGAAATAGGGCCTACCCTAGGGAATTCCTTAGCAATATTCCCCGACCTTCTGCAATTATAACATAAAGTCAATCCTTTTTTTCTCTTAAATGTTCCCCAAGATTTTTTGTACTGCGCACTTCCCCTAGGATCATAGTGTTGGACCTGCAATCTGCAAAAAAACTTTCAAGGTTTCTGCATCCACTTATCAGTCCAAAAATTCTTTCTATGCATAGGAATAAAAAATCTTTCTTCATTTATATTAGATTTACTCAAATCATCTCTTTCTTTCAACTTCTCCCTAGCCTTCAGACTAGGACAAAATCTATTAAACATACTTAAACTCATTCTTTCAAAAAGAAAAATTTTCACTTATCTTTCTCTTATCAAAGCACAAATCTTACCTCTTTTCTTCAAAAAAACTTACTTTCTTGGCACAAAGCTTCATAAGTTAAGTAGAGTACTGTGCACTTCGGCAACAAATCTATGCACAAAGCTTCTCTTTTTCTTTACTTTAGTTCCCAACAATCATAGTTTCAGGTCCCGACAATGGAACCATTTTTTGGCACAAGGGAAGACCCAGGGTTTAACACTTAACAATGCACCGACAAAACCCTGACTATTGGCCCTTTTGGCAACACCTGCGAAGCAAGTGAAGTCTCATCTGAGGTAGAAGCAAGGCAGGTTACAGATGCAGGTGTCTGTAACCAGGCTGGGACATAGATATGTGATAATAGCACTTCACAGAATATTTTGTTAACGCTTAGGAAGTGACATGCATTAGCTTATTAACCTTATTAACATCGCAAAGCATAATCAAAGATATATCTGACGTAGTAACAAAAAGTGATTATATACCCTGAATACTTATCACTTAGCACTGTGAGTTAGATCTAGCATTCATTTACCCTTTAACATAAGAAAACAACATCTATATTCATTACATATCATAATCTAAGCACTAAGCAAAACATAACAGAGATGACTTTGCACAAAGAAAACCATGAGACACCAGATATACGTGGTTCACCCCAGTGTGGGGCTACATCCACCAACTACTCACCTCTTTATTATTCTCTGAGATGTTACATCCAATCACCCCTGTGCACTAAGCCAAAGAATCGAAATTTGCACAAGACATGATATATGCGCACTAAGCACTAGATCCACCTTCCAAAACTAGATCAAATGCACCAAGACAAAATCTCTTATCATAGCACTTAACACCTTCTACAAAATCACAGTCAAGCACAAAGCCTCAACATACATACATTCCCTTGCACAAAGCACTTCTAGACTATCACTTCTACAATAAATTCCTCTTATTTATACTTTACAAACCCTTACAGTAAGGCCTAAGCATGGGGAAAGCCCATGGGCCAACATCCCAAAACATGTTACAAAACCCTAACCCTAAAATTAGTTGAGATTCGCGATCTCAGCTCCACCGGGTGCTCCTACTTCGATCAACATGTCGAAATCCAAAAGTGGGCCAAAATTGACCAAAGTTTCCCCAAAACTTGGTCGAGGGCCAACATTGGAGATGCAATTATGTTGGCCACACAACAAAGTTTTGTCATACAATGAGATGTTACAAATGGGACTGGTTTGGTCACAAATCCCAAAACTATAGAAAATCAAGAAGTCAATCCATGAGAAATAATTCATACAAGTCAGGAAGAAAATATAATGAAGGTTGGAAGAAAAGAAGAAATGATGAATCTCAAAGAACAAATCTAGAAAATAAATATCCTACAAATAAAATATCTCATGAAAAGGTATGGAGAATAAAATCTAAAATAGAAAGAAAAAAAAATGATTTGGCACTTGAAAATGAAGAAATTGATAACAAGAAAATGATGGGTGAAGTTCCTAATAAGGAATGTGAAATTCAGAGATTTGAATATGAAATGGATCAAACTCAAGAAAGGAGAGTTCCTAAAGAATAATATGACACAATAGTAGATCTTGATGATATCATGCAGTTCAAGAGTACATTAACCAATGAAAGAAAAATGCAAACAAAAAATCCCAAAGAAGAAAATGAAGAAGTTTCATTTACATAGAAAAATGATGATAATGATGAATCTTCAATATCATATCAACCAAAATAATTGAGCAATGAAAATCTTGGAAGTTTTCCAATGTTATTTTCATGAACTAGCAAATTTCCCCTCAACAGAAAATATGAATAAAATGAAGGGAAAACATGATTAATATATGGAGTGCATCATCCTGGTTAGAAGAGGATTATAGCCTAAGTATAATGAGAAACTAAAGCATGTTTTAAGTATTTGAGGCAGCAGTACAAACAACAGATGAAAGGACCAATTCAATCTTATTTCTAAGGGACATAAGTTGAAGTTGGTTTCTGCAGAATCGAAGGACTATGAATAAGATATTAAAATTGATGGAAGAATGGAAATTAAATTAATTGGTATCGATCAATGGTATTCCTATGAAATATAAGAATATTAAGAAGAATAAAGAAACAGATCAAGAAGATCGGTAAAATTCACACCCTTGTCCTTTAGCACAAATGAGAAGATAGTAAAACCTTATGAAACAATAAAAACTCAGGGGGAGTATTTAATTTGGTCATCAAATGAGGAAGTCATTGTATTAGGTTTAAAATACTTTATCACTACAAAACAAAAAAAAAATATTGGTATCAATAAGACTACCTATTTGAACACAACATCCCAAGAGATTGAGATAACAACTCGCACATTCACAGGGGGAGAAAAGCAGTAAACGTTTAACTCTTTGTCATTGATGTCAAATGGGGAGAAAAATAGTAAAACAAATTTGGTGTTAGCATTTGGTATAAGTAAAAGTTCAAATCCTCCAACTTGAAAATGATATCAACGATAGGGGGAGAAAAAGTATTTGTTTTACATATATGTTTCTCTCAATTCCAAAGGGGGATATTGTTAGCATTATTGATTGTGTGTTTTCATTGATGGCAACATGAGTCAAGCATGTACAATGATCAGAGGAAAAGGAGGATCACCTTGGGGCAGAGGAAGATCACCTTGGGGCGGAAGCAATTTGTGATCATTGTTGATCATGATAGGATCAACAATGATCCTATGCTCCGAAAGCTCACAAGAGATAGCAAGGAGATTCTACAAAGAATACACACACAAAATTAGAGAATTCAATGTTAAGGTCTTTTGAAAGGATGAAGGAAATATCAAAAGGGAGAAATCATTGTAGAAGTGCTATCGGGATTGAAATCCCCACAATAAAATCCAAAAGGATCAAGGAAGAATATTTTCCGTGATGTAGTTCTATGAATAATCCAGGATCGTCAGATCACATAGAAGCCAGAGCCTACACAAAAGAATCCCTTGCGGAGGATCGTGGAATCCTAATTTTCCATTCAAAATTCAGGAGTAATCACAACCATTAGATCAGTTCGGGATCTATCCTGATCGTCATATAGAACCAAGTGGAAGGACAGGATAAGAGAAACTCATAAGACAAGAAGTATTGAAACTTCCAAAGTCATGAAGTGAACGTCGATCGTCAGATATCGTGAATAAAATTTGGGTTGGTTCTGGACCATTGGATCATGTAGTGGACAAAATAACTTCAACAAAAATTGGAGACAAGGCAGGATCACGAAGTCACAAAATTCTGCCATCCATTATATCAAGGAGGGACTTCGGGTGAATTATCAACCATCTGATTGAGTTTAGTGGAAGGACAGGGTAAGAAACAATATCTTGGAGTCCTGGAGTAATCGAACTCATGCAGACCGTCTATCTAATATCCCTATGGGTGAGCTATCAACTGTTTCATCAAGTAGTCAACTCCGATGTTGACCACTCCAATGAAAATAAGTCTAAATCATGTAGGAATACCCAAAGGAAGAAGCCTCGAAGTAAAGAACTCCCATCGATCAATAGATTAGAGGAAGAGATGGAAAATCCCGATGACTATTGATCAACATAAAGGTGAAAGACAAGATAAGTGGGGATAAAGGCACAAAATCCCAGAGTAAATAGAGGTCGTTGAATCAAGAAAAAGGAAGATAAAATGGGGGGAAAACTATTGTGTATGTGTTATATGATTTGCATGTGTGTGTGTGTGTGGGTGCATCAGATACGACAACTGCGTCTGACGATCACTTCCCTTCCCACCTGAATTTTTTTTTTGGGCGGTTTTTTGCTATTTTTAGCGGATTTGTAAATTAATCTCGGATTAAGGGATTAGGGTTTTGGTATCTACGAAATACCTAAAAACATTTTATATATTGTATGGTGAATGGTGAAATTCGATATAATGAATATAAGAAAGGTTTTCCTGGTTGAGGGTTTCTGGTATAAAATCTCTGTGTACTCTGTGTATGAGCCATTGATTAATTTCTGTATTGCTTAAGAATCTATATGCATTTCTTTACTTCGCAGGTTTAAAACTTACAAAAACCTATAGGCACTTCGACGATGATCGAAGGTCGATATAAAAGTGTCAAAGTTCTTGAAGCCATGAAGTGTAAAGAAATAAATGTGAAATCCTGCCAGTCGTCTGATATGATAGGAAGATCAAAATACATCATGGGACACAACAATAGGACCACATCAGCAGGATCATTTCAGCAAGGAAACATGGCTCAATAAGGTGGTAACAAATGTCAAGGTCGATTTTGCACATAAGGACTTTGAAAGTCATGAATCAAGGTGACACGTGGTACACAAAATTAGGGTCCATGTCATCTTGAGTGACGTCAGCAAGTCACATCACTCTGGGATTTCTAACTTCGGAGATATCCAAGATTTTGTTATTAGCTAATCTCCGAAGGCCAAAATCAAAAAGTAACATTAATCTTTGATCTAATTTGGGAGCATTCTCAACTATTGATCAAACATAGTGGAAGAATAGAGTAAGCATGAGGTGTTAACCGACAACAAGCGGTCACCATCGTTTTATGAATTATTTGGTAGGTAAAACTCTAGAGGTATTGAAATACTTTAGAGTTCTAGTAACCTAGAGTCCTAGAGTCATGAATCTCTAAAGTTCTAGAGTAGATGACAACCATCCACCTCAACTGAATATTAATTCAGATTCGTCGATCATCTAAAAGATAAAGTTCAACAAATGCACAAGGATTAGACCAAACCATCAACATGAGAACTTTGGGAGTAATGCTATCCATTAGATTAGCCAACATGATATGTAACCACTTCGGAAGGTAACAAATACAAAAGAATACAAGGATTTCAAAGGTCAGAATCTCGAAGGCTGAATTACCAGAGAACCTTGCTCCAACACCGATCATGTGATAGGGTAAAGAAGATAAGAAGGAGCACAAGGGGATAGAAGTAAATATGCCCTTGGACATTTGAATATGGTCTCATGTAGAAGAATAAGGTAGGAAGGAGAAAAGTGCTAACAAAACAACGTTTGAAATATCTAAGCCTATGGTCACAAAGAGAAGTGTGTTGAAGAAAGCATCTTTGCAGAATTTGATTTCTATGAATAGTTAGGGGCCTGTGAAGTAATTTTATGAGATTAACACCATTATAGTACAAGACAACTAGTAAAATATCGAATGTGATCTTTTGAAGAACTAGGGATGCAACAAAAGCATGGGAACATTATAAGGAGTTGATCCATACATGTGATCAGCTCATGTGGATGAAATTCGAATCAAGATTAATCTTCTAATTAATTGAGAAACTTACACGATAAATTAATGAATAAAAGGAGACGATTATCTATGTTAAATTAAATGAAGAGATGCAATGGTGTTGGCCCTTGACCAAGATTTGGGAGATTCTTGGTCATTTTGACCTATTTTGGACCTTGACAGCCTGTCAAAGGAGAAGCGCAAGATGAAGCAGAGATCATGGGATCTCGACCCCTTTTGGCTCCTTTTTGGGTTTTTGGGATTATGTAAAGGGATTGGGATGTCGGCCCATGGTTTTACCCATGTTTAGGCCTATTTTGTAATATATAAATAGATGCTTAGGCTAGATAGAAGTAGTGGTGCATTTATGTGATGTTAGTATGCAAGTAGGCTAAGTGCCAAGAGTTGGATTTGTGTGATCAATACTTGTAAGGATTTGTGCATATTGTGTGAAACTTGCAGAGTTAAGTGCAAGTCATTGTAGCAAGACTATGGAAGGCTTAGTGCTAGAATGAAAGGAAGAAGGATCTAGCGAGTTGTGCAGATATTCTATCCTGTGCGGAGTAAGGGTTTTGAGGCTTTGTGTTTGTAACCGATTGACTGAATATAATAAAGAAGAAGATTTGGTGGACGTAGTCCCGCGGTGGGGGTGAACCATGTAACATTGTGTTGTTATGCTTTGTGCTTGTCTTAATGTGTTTATGACTCCCTTGCTAAGTGCTTTGATAGATATAGATAAATATGTTCATGATTTTTGCTAATGATGTGTAAGAATGATCGAGGTGGATATCGGTGGCCACTCAACTTTTCCAACTGGCTCAAAACAATTTTCTGGCAATTTTGGCAATTTACTATTTTTAGCAGGTTTTAACTTTCGAGGCCATTTTGAGGGACTAAATAAAGGTTTTTCAGGATTGACCCAACTCAATGATAGTTGAATGAATCATTGGGGCCCCAAAATGAATCTCCTCGATGATACCTTTCCAAAGGGCTATCATATGCCTAAAACGAAGATCATATGCAAAAGTTATGACCACGGGAAGTTGATGCACCAGCGTACCCAAACGGGGCCCACATAAATTTGGGCGCTTCATCTCCTAGGGTTAGGTTTTTGGATGTCGATGGTTTTTGACATTCCAATTTATTGTAAAAATGCCTTTAGAGCCTCATTGTAATCATCTTCTTGCGAATGCGAGTAGACGTCACATCTCTTCTCAGAGATAAGATGCCACCATTCTATCGAATATTTCACTCTGTATTTTATAGTCTCTGTACATTTATTTCATTAATAGAAATCATGTATTACTGTATATCTGTGTTTATGGTTGCAACTATGATATATTTCTGTTATATTATTGAATATCTACGATATCTCTATGCATTTCTTTCTTATATCTACGATCTCATTTTGTGCTGAAAATAATTTGGATCAGTGGTATTAAAGCAGGCTGTTCTTGATTGTTTTTTTCAGTGCATGTCCCCGATGAGGTCCGAGTGTAGAAAGTTGGGTCTCTAGCTTATCTCTCTTGAGGACAATCGCTCTCACACACCCAAGAAACCCTCAATGGTGGAAGAAAAGAAAAATGATGGAGCAGGCGATCCTATCAATATGTTGCTTGAGCAAGCTCTCACATGGCAGAGGGATGAAATGATGGAGAATTTTTCCCACA
>JASDQU010587935.1:15841-39518 GCA_032191745.1 Picea mariana | reverse complement strand
TCGATTCCATGCATGAAGTCGTGTCTACTCTTTTTCATATTGTGCATTTTCCACATCAAAGAAAAGTAGTTACAATAGACCGACTGGCCTTCTTTAACTCTGATACACGTACCAAGAACGTACCTTTAATTGTAAAGACACCCCTTGGGTACGAGAATGTTGGTGTGGGTCTACTTAAAGATTCAAATCTGATGGGTACATTCCCAATCCCACCACTTGACGTTCTGCCTCCTTTGGTTGCCTCGATTAACATGATTTCCACCTCTGTCCATAAAACTCTTTCATCTTTTGACCCATGGATAGTACCTGAACATGGTGATTATCTTTGCTATGATGAACACATGCCTTTAAGTCCTGTTTAATCCACTTACCAAGCCATTCAATTGACTGACCCTTCTACTCCCTCTCTTGATGATTCATCTCCTGACCCGTTCCACATTATTTTTCCCATGGACGAGATGATTATGTCAGTTATGTCAATGGAAGATACTCCTTGGGATGATGGGCATCATCATTCCATTATCTTTCTCTAACAACACACCATCGAGAGCTACCAACGAATCTTGACTCCGTCAACTGATGTGGTTATTGCTTCGGTTCCTGAACCCACACACGATGTGTTATATGAAGGGATCATAATTAACATTTCACCCACCATCCCCCTCAACATATATATTAAACCTAGAGTTGTCGAAAATTTCCACATCGGAGCTTCATGTTCCATCGATGAATTTGTCACATATAAATCACTTTTTCAATAATTTCATGACATCTTCACGTGGATCTACAAAGAGATGCCAGGTATTGACCCTGATATTGTTGTACATGAAATTAAGACCTACTCGGGTGCTAAACCTATCCGGTAGAGACTTTTCCAAGTCCACCCCCGTAAAGAAACTGCTATCAAGCTTGAAGTTGAAAAACTTCTTAAATATGGCTTTATTTATCATGTGGCTTTGACTAATTGGGTATCCAATCTAGTTCTGGTTAACAAGAAAGAAGGTACAATCTGTGTTTGTGTTGATTATAGGTATATCAACAAAGTTTGTCCTAAGGACAACTTTCCTACCCCCTTCATTGTATAAATCATCGACGATTGTGACGGAAGTGAAATATTCTCTTTGATGGACGGTTTCTCTGGATATAATCAAATCAATATCTTACTCGTAGATCAACACAAAACCAATTTCATTTTTCCTTGGGGCACCTTTGCCTACCAGAAACTACCCTTCGTTTCGAAGAACGCAAATGTGATGTTTCAACGTGCGATGTATTATGCTTTCCATGATATTAAGCATATTGTACAACCATATTTATATGACCTACCAACACATTCCATGCATCATAGCGATCATCCGACCCACATCTGAGCCATTTTCCATCGTTGTCGGTTCTATCATATACTCTTAAACCCACACAAATGTGTCTTTTGTGTGGAGTTTGACTGACTCTTGGGATTTATTGTCTCACGTCAGGGGATCAGGGTAGATCCTTTGAAGGTCGAGGCAATTTTCAATCTCCCTCCTCCTTCCTCACTTCACTAGCTACAAAGTTTGCAAGGGAAGGCAAACTTTCTACGTCATTTTATCCCAAACTACGCTGAGTTAACACTCAGATTTACTCGACTACTAAAGAAGGGCCCTGAGTTTGTATGGGAAACCACTACCAACAAAGCCTTTGATGCTTTAAAACTGATTTTAACCCGCACCTCACTCCTTTTCCCACCCGATTATAGTCAATATTATTTCCTTTATCTCGCTGCTTTAGACTACCATTTCCATGGTTCTGGTCCAAGAAGACGATTTACATGACGAACATGTCATTTATTATTTGAGTTGGAGTCTCAAGACTACCAAAGCCAAGTACTTACATGTTGAAAATAGGCCTTGGCAGCTGCTCAAGCTGTCCAACGTTTCCGTTCCTATATTCTATTACGCAAGACCACTGCAATTTGCAATTGTAGCCCTATGCAACACATTCTTACACGTCAATTGCTAGGGGGGAAATAATCCAAATGTATAGTGATTCTCTAGGAGTTTGACTTAGAATTGAAACGTGCTAAGTCCAAGAAATCCTTGGTTTTTTCCAAACTAATATGTGACCTTCCCTGCACTGATACAGAAAATGTAGCAGAGGATTCCCTACCCGACGAATCCCTTTTCCTTATCAGTTCTGATGACCTTTGGTATGGATATATCATTATTTATCTCTAGACATAGACTTTTCGACTGATTTGTCTAGCGCTAACCGTCATCGTATACGCTATCAAGAACGTCAGTACATTATCCTCAGTGACACTCTCTATCCCCGTGGGGTTGACTCTGTTCTTCGACGTTGTCTCACCTATGATGAAGCTGAGAAAGATTTGAATGACTGCCATTCTTGAGCATGTGGTGGTCACTTTTCTGGGTATGCTACTGCCTAGAATATCTTACGAGCTGGATATTTTTGGCCTTCTTTATTTAAATACTATATTATTTTTGTCCAAAAATGCCACTCTTTCCAAACATGCAACAAAAAAATAAGATCGCATCCTACTCCTTTACACCCTGTAGTTTCTATTGGACCTTTTGCGAAATGGGGCATTGATTTCATGACCTGTAACCCTCACTCAGTCGAGGGGAATGGATACATTATTGTAGCCATGGATTATTTCACGAAGTGGGTCGAGGTGATGCCTACATTCGACAATACCAAAAAAATTGTAGCCCTATTCATATTCAATCACATCATCACACGATTTGGAATCCCACAGTCTATCGTCACTTATCATGGTAGCCACTTTCGAAACTTCATGATGTATGAGCTTACAGAAAAGTTGGGTCTTCGACATGAAAACTCAACCCCCTACTATCCGTAGGCTAATGGCCAAGTTGAAGTGGTCAACAAGGTTCTTATCACCATGCTTTGAAGGATTATAGGAATTCACAAAAATGAGTTGGCACATGATGTTTTTTTCATCATTATGGGCCTATCGGATATCCGTGAAGTCTACCATGGGGTTTACACCCTTCTAATTAGTGTATGGTATAGAATTTTTCCTACCAATTGAATGTGAGATTCCATCGTTAAAACTAGCCGTTGAACATCTCCCAAACACCTCTACTGAAGAAGAATGTCTATTGTATCTTATGCAATTGGACGAAGCCCGTTGTGATGCCACCCTAGTTATTGAAACCCAGAATAAATGTGTCAAATCCCAATACGACAAGCATGTCAAGCCATGCATTTTCTCTGAGGGTGATCTAGTTCTCCTCTATGAACAAGATCGTTATTTGCTAGGAGCCAAAAAATTCGAGGCTATGTGGCAAGGCCCTTATATCGTCAAACGAGTGTTGGAGAAGGGAGCCTACGAGTTAGTAGATTATGATGGCATTCCTTTGAGTGAACCCAGAAATGGGATTTACTTGAAGAAGTAATATGCTTAGACTATCTTTGCATGAGTACTTGTATTTTACTGTATCATACTATTGTGTGATTTTTCGTTATATGGTTTCTACCTTTGACCTCTTACCTTGCATTGTGCTTGGTTTCCAGATGTCGGAGTCTTCGTTACCCCACTTTGTCTTCGTCGATGGCACTAGTCATATCACTTAGAACCTAAATTCTGCTGCATGGGAAATCTATGCACCCACAAACGAATTTATCAGTCTACATGGTGTTTTCCTCGATCGTGCAACCAATAATATCATAGAGTATAGCGCAGTCATCGAATTGTTGACCGATGCTATCTCACTTGGGATTCGTCACCTGGTTATACGACTTGATTCGTAGCTAGTAGTGCTACAATTAAGTAATGTCTATGCTATCTGAAGTCCTACTTTGTTACAGGTATATTTATGAATTCGCCTCTTGGAACGTTATTTTGATTATATCAAGTATCAACACATTCCTAGATATCTAAATACATTAACTGATGCATTATCTAATTATGTGTTAGATGGACATCTGAGACATTTATAAATCCAATCACACATCACATGTATTATACAAAGAAAAATAAGTCGATAGAAGCCTCGTGTATATCTATATCTATATCTATATCTATATCTATATCTATCTATCTATCTATATATATATATATATATATATATATATATAATGATAAAAGTTTTTTACAAAAAGATTGTTTTTCGTCCGAAGACCAAAATATGAAAATATGAAGCTCATAGCTTCTACAAAATGGCATCATGGATGCTTCTCATGATAAAAAACTACTGCTCTTTCTATCCTATAGAGAAATCGTCTCAGTGGACCAGCCACGCCTACAATATGGCACTGGAAATGCCTCGAGACCTCGTCGATCGACATATCTGGGATGCCTGCAGTCAAACCCTCCAGATTCTGCTCGATTGCTTCATAATCTTCCGCATCCCATCCTGCTACTACCTCTGTTTCCCCTCGCCTCTGGATAGGGGATGTACCCAAGGGTCATAATGGCCCTACATCTGCATGCTCAAAATATTTTGATTAGTCATTGGATTGAAAACATAAGAAAGAAAAAAATGTGTTTAGTATTTTGAATTTTTTTACAAAAACACCATAAAAGCAAAATGTTTTTCTTACCTAGGTCCCCCCACTAAGAACCCTCTGGTAGCACCAAATTAGGGTTGTTGCGAAAATCCATCTCGACATACACATAATCATCGATCATCAATATCTGGGTCTCCATCCAATAAAAAAATGTATCGTTATGCTTAATAATGGGACACGCTACATGTCAGGACATGAGATCACACCACCATTTCATCCACAGATTTTGTGGAACTGGTATATTCCACTCTACCTGTAGGCGTAAGTGAGGGAATCTTTCTAAGAAGAAACATACCAAAATGGATCCGTACCCATATGGCTTTAGTTCCCCATTCTTTCTCTTGGTCAATTGTCTCTTCATACTGCTGAGAAGACCATCACACCAGTTGAACACACGAGGTTTGGTGCATTCAATGGCATACTGAAAGTATCTCTGCAGAGCCATGTGCAGAGAATCACTCCCTTCCATCCATGCAATGGTAAAAAGTATGGTTCTAAGATTTATATCATGAACCCATTTGATAGCCACTTTACCCTTGCGCCGCTTGGCCTCGGGTTCAAAATAGCATCTGATGTATTCACTCATCGACAAACCACCACCTTGACGTCCTGTAAAGGTCACTTGCACCCCACAATGGGATAGCCCTATCAAGAAGTAAATATATTCGATGTCCAAGGAAAGCACATGAACACCCACATGAAATACTTGTTGGTCCACGTCCCACATATGGACCAACTATTCCAACAGTCCCAGTTGGGCTCTCATGCCCTAAATCTTGAAGAACTTTAAGAAACCACACTGTTGTAGGGAATTTATGGTGCCCAGATCATTCAAATCCATTGCATCATTGTCTTCATGCTCTCTTTCTCTATACTCCAACATTTTTTCAATCAAAATACCTGCGTGGAGATGAAAGAAAGAAGTTAGCACCTTCAATCATCATTTTTTGGAATTCTTTTTGGTCCAGTGCATCATTTTCTATTTTGGTTTTCGGCCACCGCAACTAGGCTTTAGTTACCGATCGGGTTTTTCGCAGGTGAACCATTGGGAACCTATGGAAATCCTTGATTTTCACAGGCCCCAATATAGGGCACCTGCGGCGGCCCCAGCGCATGCCTACGGCCCAAAAATTCACCAAAAAAATCATTTTTTAATCGATTAAAATGAATTTTGAACCATTGAAAAGGAAGAAGACGAGGTACTCACCGTTTTCATGCAAGTCATTTACTGAATGATTGCCTATGCTCCCCACAATTGACCACCGAAATATGAGGTGAAAAAAGGGCTCTTAGACAAGTTTTTGACCAAATACAAATGAAATAGTGAAAATGAGTTCTTACCCCTATTTGTCTGATTTTTTAATTTTTCTAAAAATATTTTATATCATTTAAATATATTTTCTCAAAAACCTACCAGCCTAATGGTCTCATGAGTGTTTTGTTTTTCGTAGATGGGCAGAGTAGGGTTTCGAACAATGAAGTATGGACAATTTTTGTGATTTCTTTTTCTTTTCCGTCGCATGTACAATTACTTTTTTAGGGTTTTTTAGAAAAACCTCGAGCTTAGTCTTTGTTCATTCTCGTTCTCGATAATTGATGAGAACGTAACTGAGTATACTTTTTTCATCTTTTCATACTCGTCATGGTAACACGAAAATAACGAAACTTACAGAGTAACCTTTAAGCTCTTTTTGCACTCCATAAAAATGAAAAGATTGTTGAGCAACCTTGTTCTTTTCATGCTCATAAAAGTATTTGAAGAAAACATTTGATGGGTGATAGTTTATCACTTTTTCGGTCCTATCGAACTACTTTACGAAAAAGGAACTGGGAGAGTTCTCTTTAAGTGTATTTTAGACTCTCAAAATATGAAAAACCCCTGATTTTTCTATCTTTTCACTCCTTAAACAAACATAGAAAGACCCACATGGGACCGAACCACTCCTTCTTAGGCTTCATTAAACATACTTCGAGGGACTCATCCGAAGGATGGGCTTACATCAACAAGAATATGTTATCCTCCTCAAGCTTGCATAAAAATAAAGAGGTACTTGCTAGAAATGGTGGGGGAAAAATTGGGAAAGAGATGTGTCTCTGTATTTGTGTTAGTGGTAGTAAGCGTCGCTCTTGAACATGGAACCCCCTCACTCTTGAACATAAGACCCCCTTCATCATTTGAATCTAAGTTGGGAAATCCATTTGTCTCTCATCTGACTTTCTGCAATTTCATATCTTGGGTCATCTTTGAGTCAATGCTTCCAAGACCAGTGTCGTGCCATTCATATGTTCAAGAGAAATTCAACCAAGCCCTCTATTAAGTTGGCCATCTGAAATTGTCAAATTTATACGATGTCAGCCTTCCTTGTGTTATTTTCAAATCATGTTCGTACTTTTCTCTACTCTAAATATGTTATTTATTTGATGTCATTTGATGGAGGATACATCAAGGCCCTCCTGTGACGAGTCTTTTCCTGTCGACTTCAACTCATTATGTAGGGACAAAACTTAGAAATTATTTAGTACCTTAGAGCCTGCATGCCTCAATGGCAGGTTTCTTCGCTTTCGACAGTGGATACATCATTGAACCCTGATCAAGAGATTCCATCAAGTGTTCGACTTCATCTCATCTATTCACACTCGTTGGATTGTACTATTGTACCTTGGGAGTCATTGACATCAATGGTGATTTCCCTCACACTTTTTAACGATTTTCATTAACGACTGGTAATCAAGTGGTTTCTAACCATGTTCGACTTCAGTGCCTGTAATCACATGGCTAGATTCATACTAACAGACGGTGGGATTGAGGACCCTGGACCTCATCCATTTTTATCTAGGTTGTGATGGATTATTTGTGATTTGAATTGACACATAGATCCACTTTGTATATCTCATGGCTATATCGGTATCTGTTTTTTCCAATACATAGATCCACAGTGTATTCCTGGTGGCTATGTAGAATCTTGATGACATGGATCCATAGTGTATAATTGGTGGCCATGACTTATATTTATGATTTCAATCATTTATAGTCTGAACATGGGAATGCCTACTTCAGACATGGTATAATATTGTGAAGATGCTTGGTTGTTTGTAGGTTCCCAATTGGTGCGCTCCTTGTTCCTGACACACACACACATTTTTACAAAGTATTTTGGCTATCATGAGTTCCAACCTCATACTTTGGGGGGAATTATGTTACACATTATTTTGGTCACCCTAATGATGATTTCACAAACATGTGTTCAGGATCCCAACATGACTTTTTGCCTGAGAAAAGCAACTTCTTTCCTCCTCTATGGGACTGCTTTTTAGATAGGGTCCGTAGGCTGCATATATTACACAGTGCGGAAATCTATGATTTTCACAGGCTACTCTATAGCTGGCCCACGAGATTTCTGCAGGCTTCTATATAGGCAGGCTGTGGTGGTGTTCCAAAGATAGAAGAGGAAAGAGATTTCATGAAGTTTCTAGAAAGGGAATCTTCTAGAATGTGAGGTGGCGTCCGTATGGTTGCGATCCTACTGGTTTCTCTAATTTTGGGGGATCATCCTCATCCCTTTAACCAATTTACTTTCTCCTATATAATCATGGGTTTATCATGGAAAAGGTTAAGCAATATTAAGTAGAGAATTGATGAAAGAATAGGCTGAAGACTGTGTGAAGGATCCTATTTCTAGTGATGCTTGAGGCCACCATTCGCCCATCAATATTTTGTGTATTCTCTTCATGCGAATTTCAGAGAAAGTGTATGTGTGTGTTGGAATGAAGGACCACAAAAAGGGAACTCGTGACATCAAGGAAATTTATTTGTATCTTCTACTTTTCATTAATATAATACGGTGGCACGTCTCTTTCATGCGAATTAGTATTTTATTACATGATTCATTGATCACATGTTTAGGTTTTCATTCAATTCTATTATTTCTTATTTCATGTTGGTTAGTTTGTGTTATTGCATATATTATTCCACAAGAGAACTAGGGTGAAGCAGGGACAACAAAGATATAAGGAAGTGATTCATAAGGTATGTTATCTATTCCTCCTTTGGTAGTAAACTCAATGATCACAACTTCGGGAAAGCATCTTGTTCCATCTCGTTTTGTTCTAGATCCAGGTGGATCTAGGGGGATTAGTTCATGTCTGCATCTACTAATTTACCCAATAACCATGCCCCACCTAGAGATCAATAATTTCAGTTAACCACGACGCTTACCCTTCCCAACATGGTACTTTCCATCCCAGTATGGTATATGCACGCACCCACGATGGTTCCTCAACCATCTCTCCCTCCTCAACTAGAGGGAATCTTGATGCAAATTCCAGTGTAGGCTCCAACAACACCATCCTCACCCCCAAATTCTAGCACGACTTCCACTACTGTTGGAAGACGGAAGAAGAAAGAGCCCACAACTCCACTTCCTCCCCGAGTTTATCCTCCTTGCGCACTATGCGAAAGAGAGGGACACCCCACTAATAGATTTCCTACTCTTCTCGAGTTACATAATCTGATCCAACTCCCTCGAGAAACCATATCATTCCCTGCCTCACCAAGCACACCTAGTGCTACTACTATATCCCCCATTATAGGCAGTAAAGGTTTGTGAACCAAATTTTCTTGTGTATTCTGTTCAAAATATGGCCACTACACTCATCATTGCCCAAATCTACCTCAGTTTCGTCAGATGCTAGCTGCAGTATGCCAAAATGTTCATTAAGAGCCCTCTCCACCACCACTTTCTGGTGCTCATGTCACTAAAATTCATTATGTCTCTTCCTCATTCCCCGAATGGATGAGATGCCCTTGCACTCTCTTTGAATCACTTGCTCACTTTACATACTTATCGCCTTTGATTGTTTCCTACTGGGGTCGCCATTTAACCCTTGTACAACCACATCCGATCACTTCACCACTGGTATTGCACTCTCTAGATAATATCAATTTTACCTCCCCTTAACCTAAGTCACTTCCCACCCCTCCATGGTTCATATATTGACTGTATGAGGATATTACCCCAAATCCTCCCAATTCTCTGGTTCATTTCCCATAGGAAATATTCCCCCCTACCATAGTCTATCACCCATAGTGTTTGGACATTTGGTTCATGTCAAGCGAGCCATCACACCCTATATGTGATATCTCCTCTCCATCTTCACCACTTAAGGACAATCAAACTTTGACAATTTCCCCTGTCACCTCCCCGGATCCCTTATATTCTTTCACTTTCCACTATGACGAAGATATCCTAGAGGAACTCACTACCCTCGATTGCATGTGGAATGCGCTCCATCACCGAGCACTTTTTCTCTCACATTAATACTTTCACCCTCCTAGCCACGAATCCATATGTGCAATCAAAACCATGGATTTTATTCCTTCAGGGAATATAGACTGGTTCAACAACCCTATCCCTACCCTAGATTATTTTGAAGAAGGTAACATGGCTAATATCTCCCCCACTGTCAAAATCGACATTTCCATCAAACCAAGAATCGTAGAAGAAATCACCATTGGCGCCACATGATTCCCTGAGAATCTCACAACTTACAAAGCTCTCTTTCAGGAATATCGATATATTTTTTCTTGGTCATATACGAAGATGCCCAGTCCTGATCCTTCTATAGTTAAACATTGCATCATCACATGGCCATATGTCACCCCAGTTCGTCAAAAGCAGTGGCCCCTTCACCCATCCAAAGCGGCGGCTATCAAAGCCAAAATTGACAAGTTACACATTGTTGGGTTCATTTACTCCAATGCATATACCTCATGGGTTTCCAACCCCATCCCTGTTAGCAAAAAAAGGGGCACTATTCACGTCTACACCAACTTTCATGATCTCAACCATGCCTATCCCAAGGACAGCTTTCCAACCCCTTTTATCGAACAAATTATCAATAACTGTTCCAACCACGAGGCTTTGTCCCTAATGGATGGGTTCTCCGGCTACAATCAAATCCAAATACATCCAGTAGATCAGTATAAAATCACATTTACTACCCCATGGGGTACTTTTTCTTATCATGTCATGCCTTTTGGACTCAAGAACACAGGTGCTACGTTTCAATGAGCCATGACTTATGTGTTCCATGATATTTCTTGCATCCCTCACTTATTTGGACAACCTCACTGCTTGATCCAAGAAGAGAAATCAACATTTATATGACTTACTCATTGTTTTTTAACGATGTCTCCAGCACAATATATGCTTGAACGAGGATAAGGATGGGTTTTGGTTACCTTGATTTTGGTTTCCCCCAATGGGTTGGTTTTGTTGGGGGTTGTTTCCACCTGGTCTTGGGTTATTATTGTTTCAATTTTTTCCTTTCTTATTGGCATTATTCGATTGATGGGGGTGATTTTTTGTATTCAACTGTTCAAAAGTATGAAGTTGTTGAATGGGAGAGGGATGAAAAAAGTAACACTGACATGTGGTTGTCCATGTGGAAGAGCCACTGGCTATGGGGGACCAAGAAATGGAAAGTATGGATTGTTTTGTGGCAACGATCTGTAGGGTGCATAGGAAGGTGAAACGCTTTCACTGGTGCCTAGGTTATATGTTGAGGTAGAAGGAGAACCTGAACTTGGTTGAGAGGCTAGACACATCATGGGTGCCGATGAGGGTCCACTCATGGGTGGTTAGAGAGAAACATGATATGGTTGTTGGTAAGGGGGCGGAGGGTAATAATATGGTCCTCCATATGGTTGTAGATATTGAGGTGATCCATACATAGGTGGTGGTTGGTTGTAAGGGTTGTGGTGTGTCATGGTACCAATCAACCCATCTGCAACATGAGACATTCCAGGTTTGTCTTGGCCAAATGGTACAGTTCTGGGTGCATTAGGTAACACTGTGTATAATTAACCTAACTGATCATAGATAAGGTTGAACTATTGGGCCTTATTGATGGCTTCCTCTTTGAACTGAGGAAAGGTGGATGCTACATCTTTGGCAAGTATAGAGACAAGTGATTTTAGAAACCAGTCGAGGCATTGTTCTTTGGCGGTTTCTACTTTACATAAAATACATCACCGACGTCGTTTGTGGATGTGGTAGGCAATATGGATAGCTGAGGTATATTTTCACTCAGAGAGAAGTTCTAATCCAATATCACAATGAACTGGTAGTTGAAAAAATGCCAAAAAGGCTTTGTCCAAGGATTCAAAAGTCACGTGGGACCCTGATTTTTCATCCACATACCATTTGGATGATGGACCAATGAGTGTTATTTGAAATAACCTTAAGAGGATGGAGTCATCCATGATGTTGTCTTAAGAGCACCATAAGTGGAAGGTCATAACATGGTTGGGAGGATCTTCCCCCCGTTTTCCTTCAAATTTTGGAATATCTGAAGGTAGTTTGGTAGGCATATTGGGCCATGTGGGGTCATGTAAAATGGGATCATTCGTGAGCTTAGTCAAATCAGGAATGTTGAGAGATGCCAAGTATGGAATAGGGTGATTTTGTGGAGGATTAGTTCCATCCATTGTGCGAGTAGGTAGTGGACTTGACCCTTGAGAGGGATTTGGTGGGGTTGTACTTCTCCCTTGAGAAGAAGTTTCCCCCCCCGCCTCCTTGTGAAGGAGAGCTAGTAGATGGATGTCCTTGGGAATTGGACCCAAGAAAAGTGGAACCAAGTAAAGATGATCCCAAAATAGTAGCACTTATGGGGGTGTGAGATGGTTGAGACAGTGAGTTGGTAAGAATAGGAACTCCTCCTAGAATAGGAGGGAGGTTTTGCAAGTGTCTTTAATGACGGGGATTTTGTGGGTCCCCTATGATGTCCGACTAGAAAAGTGAATGTGTGAAACTAGTGATGAGAGCAATAAATGAACAAGAGATTTGTATAATTTGGACCTTCACAAGTTAATATAACTCACAATTGTATGTAATCAAATGAGCATCATACATAAATCAACTGTAAATAAGAAAAAATGTGGGTAGGTATATTTTGTCATCATGGGGGAATAAATAAAAAAAATGCTCGTGTCCTAAAATACGTATCATCCTTCCTCTCAAAGAACACTGGACCTTCCAAGAGAACTCAACGATGGGGTCTGAAGCCACCAAAAGATGAGCTAGTGAAGGATGAAATAGTCAGCTATAATGAGGGGTAGAGAGTGCATATCCCGAAAGAGCTGGAAACATTTCCCAATAGCCACACAAAATCTTATCAAGGTACAATTGCAGCCCACAATTTCCATCTGGGTAGACATCCTAAATTTGGTCACTAGGTACCTCGGTCAAAGTGCAACATTTAGATTTTGGACCTTAGAAATGGGTCACGGGATGGATCCCTTCCAAGAGTTGGGTGACTCAAGGGGGCACGAATAGAACAACTGGACCTTAGCCTTCAACCCTTCATGGGTATCTCCCTACCTTATGGTGTAGGAACACTTGACTTGGAGGATTTGAAAGTTCCCTATTTTTCAACTTCTAATGTTTTAAAAATGTGAGAACCAGATAACGAGGGGTTATTTGGATGCCTACCCCTGAGATCCTACCTAGACTAAAAAATTTCTTTTGGCACCTCCTGTGGAGGAACACTTAGTGAGTTTTTAGAACAATTTTAGATGTTGTGGGATGAGAGATTGGGGGTGTGAACCAATCTCACTTGAATTAAGTGGGTGTGGATAATTTCCAAAGAAGTAGTGGGACGTTTTGGAATTCCTTTGGATACAACCTACTTCAACCTCCACAATTTAAAATGGAGATTATTTGTGTGAGGAGTGACTTTGTGTGTGAGCAAGTGAAAAACAATGTGCCAAATTTTAATAAGTTAGGTGTGAATTTTGCAACATGTGGACTTCATGTGGTCCTTACAAATATTTATTACCTATCTTACTAAGTGTCATTGGTACAACCTTGTGGAATTTTAAAAGACCTAAAGAACTAGCATGTATACATATGGGTCCTTACCAATCCTTTAAACTCCCTAATGTTGTTTACACTAAAAAATCTTGAAAAACTATCCTAGATTGCAAACATGTTGGCATGTATGGGTTGGTTACTTTGATCTTTAGACTTCCCTAGTCATGTAAACTAAGAAATACATTTCAAGAAACTATCCTAAGTTTGAAACATGTGGGCATGTATAGGCCCTTACAACTTTAATATGATTTCAAAAGAAACTAAGAGGAGCCCTAGGGGGGATTTGTCCTCTCCTAAATCTTTTTAGTTAAGGGAGATGAAATGTCCCTTTAACCAGCTTTCTAATTCTCAAGATCTCTCTATGGTGCAAGAGAAGAACATACTCAATGATCAAAGTTAATTTCTAGTCCCAATGTAAGTGTTTTTATATGTGATAGCAATAATCTCAACCTAAATTTTATAAAACAAAAAATCCATCCATGTGGAAACCAAATAAAAAGAGGCGAATATTTGGTTCTTTTTACCCCCTAAGTGCCTATGTTTAGCTAACCTTTCATATGGGAAAGGAGTCTAAGTGGAGTGCATGGGCATTACAAATTGCATGAAAGCAAGAATTTGAAGGCTAGGGGCCCTCAAATCATCACAAAAACCCTTACAATTTTTAAAATATGGATATGTGTGCGGGTTACAATTCTGACAGGTGCGCAGTGGGTGCACAATGCACAGAATGAAAAGAGAAAATAATCGTGTGGGGCGCATAGTGTGCTGAGTGTGCATCTGTGGCCTGGAATATCCGTGGATTTTTCGATACACGTCGGGGGAATTTTTTTTGAGTGAAATTCTCTTCCTCCAACTCATAAGTTTTCTTTTGATAGGTAAGGTTGGGATGGTTTTGTTACCTACAAGAAAAATCAATTAAAAAGAAGTGCTCTCTAAGACCAAATAGGGTGGAATTTGATACTTTATCCCGAGTATGGTCGCCAATCTATTGTGTTTTGTTCATCACTTGGTTGAGAAAAATAATGACACTTACATGCCTAGTTGGTCCTGTTAGACAAGACAAAAGTTTATGAGTGGGTTAAACAAGCCAAACACATGTAATAAACAAATAAACAAACTAAAAAAACTAAGAAAGTAAAAACTAGAATGCATAAGAAACTTAGACCCATAAACAATCAACCAATGACCAAGATAATGCCACCAATGGATAACTATATTAGTTGGAAAAAAACCGTAGTGAAAAATGAGGACTTATGGGTCCCCTCTTCCTCCTTCGGAGGGATCTTGAGTTCCCTAATGGAGATCTCTTCTTACAATGGAAGAAAAATGACAAATTATGAATAAAATCAATGCCTATTCCCTCATGAGGTGAGTGAAATGGCCTATTGCAATGATGCTTGAATACTCCAAGGAGAAAAGAGGATTCTCAAGGGAGAATTGAGGCAACATAACAATACTATGAAGATCTTGGTTTCTTAGTGCACCCATAAATTTAATTTATAGAATTTCTTCAAGGAAAAATATAACTAGTTCTTGGTGTGAAAAAGGGGCCTTTTAGGGCACCCTTTGGTCCTTGACCAACCCCCCATTCATATTTTGCTCAGATATGGAGGTCTAATTAGGTTGGGAGTTGGTCCATAAGTGATTGGGGGGGTGACAAGAAACATAAATGTGTCGTTCACATGAGTGTGCATATTTTCTTGTACACAGTTGCGCATTTGGCACATTGTGTGCCCTGAGGGATTTGTTGGCCCATGCACTATATGCGTGCTTCCTTTAGTGAATTTGCGCATGACAATTTTTGCCCAATTGTATAATTTTTTCCTTTTTAAATGGATTTTAGTGCTTCAAGTGAACTAATTGTTGTTGGCATTGTTGTATTTATGTAACCATTTGAGTGCAACGTTGCAAACAAAATTTAAGTGATAACAGTTAGGACTCTTCCCCCTGTTCTTTAGAATTTGATTTCTTGCCAATTTTTCTTCTGCCTTTAGGGCTACCTGATAAGAATATTCTACATTCCTCATCATTACTAGAATAATTTCAGCTTGGATTTCATACCTCAATCCATTTATATACATGGAAAATTTCTCTTCATCACTTTCCTTGTGTCCCGCTCTTATATTCAGCTTATAGAATTCTTCAGTATATTCCTTCATTGACAAACCCTTTTGTATAAGATTTTGCAACCTTATGAACAGATTCAACTGATAATCCTTGCGTATGAATTTATTCTTAAGCTTAGATACCACTCTATCCCAAATTTTAATCTTGGTCTTACCCTTCCTCCTTCTATCATCCTGCAACTCGTCCCACCATAAAGTTGCATATCCCTTCAACCGGGTCATCGCATTCTTTAATTTATTTTTATCATCAATCTCCTCATAATCAAAGTACTTGTCTAAATAATTTATCCAGTCAAGCAACTCTTCTACATTCAAATTACCTTCGTACATCGAGACTTACATCTTTGCTCTAGTTCCCAGTTTGACAACATCTCTCAGCAATTGCTCCTCTGCTACTTCTTCTCCTACAACTTCCTCTTCTTCTAGATTTTCACTTTCAACATCACTAATATCACCAGTCTCTGGTGATCTCCTTTGTGTTTTTTCCATGGTGTCCAACCTTTCTTGAAGCTATCTAATTTCTTCCTCCATAGTTTCATTAGTTGCGGGTCTCTCCCCGCATCTCCTCAATGACATGGTTCCAAATATTTCTTCCCACAAAGCTTATTCCTTCTCTGATACCACTTGATGCAAACCCCCTATGGGCCTGCATGACCTCTTGATCTAGGATCAAACTACACAGGATCCGAAGTGGCTATCAGGATCCCACCGACCCGTACACTTAAATTACCCATAGGATTCACAATACACATGCATGCATTTTAAATTCTCAATGGTTCCTTTGGTTCAAGAAATCTGTGCATGCGACCAAGAATTGTGACCAAGCTTCTGGCGAAAGGGATATTCACCTCTTTGGGACTCCAGGATTTTGGAGTTTTTCCACTCCAATAAAAATCAACACACTTTTCCTGAACAACCAAACTCCAAATAAATTCATATCTATGGCTCACATATTCCCGCCAATTGATGGTCGAGATTAAATCCAGGCTTCAAAGGTTTGGGAGATTATTCACCCCGTGCAACAATGACCAAATTTCCTCGGAGTATCAAATCATCGAATCACTCGTGGATATAATGGCTCACACTCACCCACAATCTATGGTGTACATTTTCTCTAGGACTTCGGAGGTTCGGGGCTCCGGGTCTACCTTCCAAAAAACACTTTAAAAATTTTTGGAGCAACGAAGTCCGAAGGAATTATCACTTAACGACCTTTCTCCTTCTCCTGATCGAACGACTGTGAGGGATTCTGACTACTCTTGAAAATATCTCATCCATTTGACCTTACACAATGGGATTATCCTCTTGAGGACTTACACTTGCTATCCCTCCTTGAGCTTCATCACTTGGATGAATCAAATTTTGGAACAAACTTTGTGCTTCTCTCCTGAGCTTGGACTTGGAAAAATTTCCTGTGCACTCCTTGCGCTAAATCTCTTGAGATTTATCAATACTTAACGAAGTGTTGGATATGTGAACTCCTTGCACTGGTCTCCCCTTTTAGATTTTACACTACTCTGAGTGTAGGCACACTCATTGCACTTTCTCTATGCAAATGTGCATTATCTCTCTAGATCTTCTTAACCTATATATGGTTCTACCACACACTCCTTGCATTAGCACTGTGCACTCCTTGCACTGTGACTCTCAGAAGAGAAACAATTGAAACTTACAACATCATTTAGAACTCATTAAACAAAAAATTTAGATACACACACACAAACACATATATAACAACATAACATTTATCCAATTCACAGAGTTAAACAAATTCATAGTCTCTGAGATTTGAAAGCAATTCTCCTCTATTTTATATTTCTCCAAAAATATCTTACAAAAGTTTCGACAAAATTAAACAACCTCTTCTTGGAATAGAATACATTAATTTATACATGAAGGGGCTTCTCAAGCCTTCCATCCAGACTATTCTAGTTCTTTCATATTACAATTAAAATATTCATACCACTACTGTTGATTAGAATAAATGAGAAATTACAATTTAGATATGAGTCAAATCTCAAACTCTGTACAATCCTACATGAATTAAAGATAATATTCATTATATAGGAGCATATACAATGGCTCTATCCTGAAGATCTCATGGGATATTTAATTACAATGGCCTCAAAATTAAATTGACGCACTATTGGCTGCTCTGCTGGGTACTATTCATCAGTGACCATTCAATAGTTTTTATTAACAAAGCAAGAGACTTTGAAAAGGAGAAAGGACCTTAGTTCCGATCCGGTCGGTCTAAGAGCTCTGGATAACCTCCCTCCCGGTGTAAACATCATCAGGCGATGGTATTAAGTCTGTAGGTACGAATCATAGATGGCTAATCCATCCCCTCTGCTGTAAATATCACTTCATCGGTTAATGGAGACACTGTACGAACAGAATTGGTTATATATCAACGTTCTAATACCAATTTTGTGGACTGCGACCCAAAAGAAGCCCTGTTCTGCCCCGTTACAAATAGTCGGCTAGACAATAGATCTGTCCGAAATGATATTATATCGGAATGAGCGGAAAATGAAATAATTTTGGGGTTCGGAAAAGGCACTAGCACGAGTAGAAATGGTCGGGGAGTCTACTGTTTGAAAGAGAGTAGAACGACCCAAAATCCCGAGAGCTGATCCAAAATCACCTACTCGATTGACAAGCATAGCTTTGATAGCTTCTTTATCTGCCTTCAAAATTAAATTGACGCACTCTCCTTGGGATCCAAACCAGTTTAAAGTGTGTTGTGTTGGATGTTGATTTATCTTCCACTAAGCTTCATCAAATATGACGATGATGCTCCTGCATCAGGCTGCCTTGGAATTCTCACTTTTAAAATATGTCATGTCTTCTACACCAATATTGGAAACACTTGGTTTTGGTAAAACATTCATGATGCATCTGGACAAGGAATTGGAGAAAGAAAATATGATTCTTTTGAAAGTATACAATTAAAGGGAAAATAGTTGGTGAAATCTATGTATGAAAAATAAATGGAAATAGTTTTACATGCAATAAAAAAATGGTGACAATATCTGATTGGGAGGCATTTTAAAGTCAATACATACCATGCTGTTCTAAATTACTTTTTGGATAAAACATTTTCATTAGAAGAGCAACAAAAATGGGTAGAAAAAATGCACAAGTGTTTGATTTTGAAATAATCTAAAAAAATGGGTAGGAAAATGTGGTCCCGAATGCCCTTTATAGAATAGAATAAGCCTCAAGTTTATGTTCATTACATCTTCCATTCCTGTGTGGTTGGAAGAAGATTTCCATGAATGGAAAAATGAAAATAATATAAGATAGAAAATACATTGTATAAAGGAAGGGATGTGTTGGAGTTACTTCACACACACCTAGTATTTATTTTTCCTAAGTTTTTTCCTGGTTTATTATTCATAATTAGTCATTATCCAATCTCCTATATTTTAGGGGAGAATATTCTACCTGGAGAATATTCTCTTTCAGTTGACACTTCAGTTTGACTAGTTGAGTTGATTTTAGATGTTGCATTGGTTTTGTCACCATGCAACATGGGATCATCACCAGGATAATTAGACCTTGCCTTGGTATCATCACCAGACTGGTGCATTACCCTTTATTCCATGATTTAGCTCCTCACTACTCTCTGTTTAGTCAGTTAACTGAAGACTAGTTGACTAGTTAACTCAACTAGGTGGCAGTTCATTCTTGTAACTTCCTGAGAGACTAGACTTGGTGAAAGTTCACTCCCGTAACTGTTGGTGTGTTTCCAAATCACTCTATACCACCACTATGGCACATTGGTTCTCCTCTAGTTCTCACTCATTGATTTATACAAAGTATATCATGTGTAAATTATTCATTATTCACAATGGTTAATGAGAATTCTTTCATTCTTTCTCTCCTTCTTCTTATTTCTCAAATTCTCTCTACAAATGTGTGTATTATTGTTTATATAGATCTATTTTGTTTAGTTTCAATACATTTACATGGTATCAGAGCCGATGTACTGCTAAGTAAAAGATAGACTGAAATGTTTTGCAGGTAAAAAAGATTGAAGACAACGGAAAGATGGATTTCCAAAAAGAATTAATTATTACACCTTACAACTAATTTTCATGGAAGGAGAAAGTAGCCATACATCTCCAAAATAGAGGTTTGTATAGGTTAACCTTGAATATAGATACAAAACCAACATCATCCATAGAAAAATCCAAGTACTTAAATTGCATGGATGAGGCACTCAGAACAATTTGCAGTCTTATTTCTCTCGATCTCCTTTTTCACATATCTTCCTGTAAGACTCCCAATGAAGCATGGACCACCTTGGAAGGGACCTTTGGAAAATAGGATGAGATGAAGGGACACATTCTAGAGGTGGATATTCTCACATTGGATCCAAAAATCTTCGAGAATATCCAATATTTCTTTACAAAATTCAAGGATTTACTGTCGCAACTCAAAGCTTGCAGGGTTGATAAATCGAAAGAGGAGAAACAAATTGTTCTCACCATTCTCTCCAAGATTGATACTAAATTCTCTGTATTCGTATGTAAATTCCATACTGTCATATTCGCCTCTGGAGCCACCTTGAAGATGCTTTCTCTTGAGGACTTTATCGAAACCCTGACATAAGAGAAAACCAAGCTCATCAACATGGGCACAATAAAAGGCCCAAGGGCGCATGCACTCACTGTGCATGATGGAAGCCACAAATATCATAAATCTAAAGATAAATATAAATGGAAAGCTCATGCACATCTGAAGAAGGAAGGTTACACAAAACCCTTCACTGATGCCTCTAGGTCCAAAGGGGAAAAGGGAAGAAAAGGGGAGAAATGCACGTACTATCACAAAGGATTCCATTCGGAATCCGCATGCATGAAAAAAAAATAGAGGTGATGTCTCAAATAATTCAGCAAAACAACCTTGGAGATCACATCCCTGAGGGTGACAAGAAGAAGAATCCAGAAGATCTGAATTCCAAGAAAGGCAATTCTAGCCATGCATTGATTGCCATCAACTCCTCTCCTGATGCTTGGATTGTAGATTCAGGAGCATCACATCACATGTTTTCCTCAAAATAAGTATATTGTTCATTGAATGCATGCAAAGATCCTCCTATTCTGATGGGGGACAAATCTTATGTCGAAGTCATTAACAAAGGAAGGATTGAACTCACCAACGAAAGCTTCGAGATTGTGCTGCACATTCCTAAAATTTCTTTCAACCTTCTCTCTGTGTATCAGATGAAGAATTCCGACACTGGAAATAAATTCATATTCACACCAAATTACATGGACATCTATGACATGCAAACCAACTCTAGGGTTGCTATCGGTGAGTTAAATCATCAGTCTATATTTCATACATTTTCTGAATTCATTGAACCTGATTCTACTTTACTGCTTACTCATGTTGATGAAAGTAGTAGGATATGGCATGAAAGGTTTGGACATTTGAAGTTTAGATACATGCAACAACTTAGCAAGAAAATATTGGTTGATGGTCTACCAGACATCCATTTCTCCAAGGGAGTGTGTGAGGGATGTGTTCTCAGTGAGCTTTTGCACCTTTAGATCTGATCCACAATGAACTTATGGGTCCTTTTACGCATCCATCCATCAAAAAAGTGAGGTTTGTTCTCATTTTTTTTGATGATTTCTCACGTTTTACATGGATCTACTTTCTTAGGAAAAAATCTGAGGTCTTTCAACACCTCTAAGATTTCAAAGCCTTGGTTGAGACATAGTCCAAAAATAATATCAAAGTCCTCCAAACTAATAACAGGGGAGAATATGTAAATCATGAGATCCATAAAATTTTCCATGAGGCATGGATTCAGTTACAACACACAGTTCCCTATACTCTGCAGCAAAACAGAGTTGTTGAGAGGAAAAATCGATCTCTAAAGGAGATGGTATATTGCATGCTGCATGCAAAGTATCTACCATAGAGACTATGGGACAAAGAACTTAACTGTGCAACATACATCCAAAACAAATATCCCCATAGATCTGTCAAGGATAAGAACCCCTACGAGGCTTGGAGCAGCCTCAAACTCGAGGTGACCCACTTTTGCATTTTCAGTTCACATGCATGGGCTAGGATTCCCTCTGAAAAGAGGAAGGCACTTGATCCACAGAGAACTGAGTGAATTTTGTTGGATATCCTGACGGTGTGAATGGGTATAGGATTATTGATCTTTCCTCAGATTAGCTCATCATCGAGTGAAGTGTCCAATTTGAGGAAAGTATCTCACATGCACCTCAGCAGCCGCATGCAAACACCTTCATTATTTCACCTATCTAAGATGATGAGCATGAACATGATGAATATTCTTCAGATGAGAGTTCTGATTCATAGGACTTAGATGATTCAGATTCAGATTCAATATAGTCAGATGCAGATTCAGAGAATCTAGATGCAGTTGCAGAGCCAAAGCAGAGGCCCAAGTGGGCACATATTACTCTTCAGGCTACAAGGGATCTCGTTGGTGATCCAACCGATACTAGGAGGAATCAATTTGATTTTTAGGAGCCTCCTGTTGCACTCTCTGCCACTGAACCATTTCCCTATAGGCATATTTTCTTGGTTTAGTCTTCAAATCCATAGTCTTATGGCGAGGCTGCTGGAAATCCCTTTTGGGAATTTGCCATGCAGGAGGAGTACAACTTCCTCCTCGAGAACCAGACTTGGGATCTGGTTCCCCTTCCTTTTGGAAGGAAAATTGTTAGATGCAGATGGGTCTACAGGACCAAGAGTGCAACAGATGGACATATTAGCAGATACAAAGCTAGGATTTTCACCAAAGGATTTCAGTAGGTTCATGGTATTGACAATGATGAGACCTTCGCTCCAGTAGCAAAGATGGATTCCATACGATCGGCACGTTCCATTGCGGCAACCAAAGGATGGTAAGTCCATCATATGGACATGAAAAATAAATTTATTCACATTGATCTCTCTGAGGAGATCTACATGGAGCAACCCCAAGAATTTATGCAGGACTCATATTTGGTCTATCAACTGAAGAAGTCACTTTATGGCCTCAAGCAGGCTCCGAGGGCATGTTATGCCAATATGGATTCCTACTTGTTGTCACAGAACTTTGTACATTGTAAATCAGACCTGAATGTATACATGATTAAGACAAATGATTCACTTCTACTTTTAGTTCTATATGTTGATGATTTGTTGATCGCCGGGTGCTCAACTTTAGTGATTGCTGCAGTCAAGAGGATTCTACATGATAGGTTTTTGATGATGGACATGGGTCTGCTACACTTCTTCCTTGGAATCGATATCAGTCAGGATGCATCAGGTGTCAAACTGTCTCAGGCCAAGTATGCACGAGATCTTCTTGAGAGATTTCACATGACAGACTGCAGGTATGCTCCGACTCCTTTCCTATCAGGAGTCAAACTTGAGGATGGTAGGGAGAATCCACTAGTTGAGAACACACTGTACAAATATCTAGTGGGGGAATTTTTTTATCTCACACACTCTAGACCAAACCTCTCATATGTAGTTGGTGCAGTTTCTAGGTTCATGCAGGAGCTGCATGAGATACATTGGAAAATTGCAAAGCATATCCTTCGATACGTACATGACACCATCACCTTTGGGATTAATTATGCATCATAATCTACATTATATCTCATTGGGTTTACTGATTCCGACTAGTCTGGCGATAACACTGATCACAAGTCCACATCTGGTTACTCATTCAGTCTTGGTTCTTGGCCTATCTATTGGTTGAGCAAGAAGAAAGTTGCCATTGCTCTATATTCATCCGAATAAGAGTACATAGGGGTAGTTAAAATAAACATTTAGGCTATGTGGCTACAACATTTTCTCACTGAGTTGGGTATTTAGTTTCATCGACCGATCGTCATCTGGCGTGACAACCAGAGCACTCTAAAGTTCTGCAGAGATCCAGTTTAGAGGTAGTGGATGAAGCACATTGAGATCCACATGCACTACATCTGAGACTTAGTACATGAAGGGATCATCGAGTTACAGTTCTTTCCTTCAGTAGAACGTACAACAAATGTTTTCACTAAGATCTTCACTGAGAAGAAGTTCCATTCTTTGCGAAGTCATCTTGGAGTGAAGGACACAATTTCCTAGCAACTGTAGTTCTTATTTTTACATACA
>JASDQU010587935.1:0-15769 GCA_032191745.1 Picea mariana | reverse complement strand
TAACATGGCCTTGTTGCCGGGACCCATTCTTTATTTTCACCATAGTGATATTCAGGGGGGGTGTTGGAGTTACTTCACACACACCTAGTATTTCATTTTCCTAAGGTTTTTCCTTGTTTATTAGTCATAATTAGTCATTATCCAATATCCTATATTTTAGAGGAGAATATTCCACCTAGAGAATATTCTCTTTCAGTTAGCACTTCAGTTTGACTAGTTGAGTTGAGTTTAGATGCTGCATTGGTTTTGTCGCCATGCAAAATTGGGATCATCACCATGATAATTCAACCTTGCCTTGGTATCATCACCAAACTGGTGCATTACCTTTGATTCTCTGTTCTAACTCTTCACTACTCTTTTTTTATTCAGTTAACTGAAGACTAGTTTACTATTTAACTCAACTAGGTGGCAGCTCACTCCCGTAACTGCTCGAGAGACTAGACTAGGTGGAAATTCACTCATGTAACTTCTTGAGAGACTAGACTAGGTTTTAGTTCACTCCCGTAATTGTTGGTGTGTGGCCAGATCACTCTAGACCACCACTATGGTGTGTTGGTTCTCCTCTAGTGCACACTCATTGAGTTATACAAAGTATTTCATGTGTAAATTATTCATTATTCACGACTATTTATCTATATCTATTTTGTGCAGGTTCAACACATTTACAGGATGAACTCTATGGAACAATGGAAGTGGAAGATAAATATTCTCTGGTACAAGGGATGCATATTTTTATTACCTCAATCAAATTTGAAGAAACAAATATTAAGGGATTCTCATTATTATCGAATGGAAGGACATTCATGGTTCCTTAAAACATATCAAAGGATTATAAAATATTTATTTTGGGGAGGAATGAAGAAATACATTAAAAAAATTGTAAGAGAATGTTAGGTTTTCCAAATAAATAAAGAATAAATAGTAAAAACTCCAGGTTTACTTCATCCTTTACACATACCTAATCAAATATGGGAAGACATATCAATGGATTTCATTACAAAATTACCAAAATCATAGGGTAAGGATTCCATTTTTGTGGTTGTGGATAGACTCACAAAATATGCACATTTTTGTGGAATTCAAAGTACATATACGACAAGTCAAGTAGATAAAGTGTTCATGAAGTAAATTCATAGACTTCATGGATTTCCTAAAGTAATAGTAAGTGATAGAGATCCAAAATTCATAGGAATTTTTCAGAAATAATTATAGAAGATGAGTGGAACACCACTAGCTATGGGCTTAGCATATCATCCAAAAATAGATGGTCAAATAGAAATAGTTAACAAATGTTTAGAGGGTTATCTATGTTGACATTATTCAAACAAGAAATCTCAATGGATGAAATGGCTTCCTCTGGAAAAATGATGGTATAATACCACATATAACATATCTACTAAGATGTCCCCATTTTATTCCCTTTATGGATATCCAACTCCTACTATCTCATACTTTTTGTAATACCATTCCAAAGTGGAGGCAATAGAGTCATGTATGGAGAAGACTAAAGAAATATTGAAAATTCTTAAGGAAAACATTTTAATGGAACAAAACACGATGAAGCAACAAGAAGAGCAACGTCTAAGTGAAATATTGGATTACTGAGAGGGGGGTGAATCAATAATAGATTTCTTTTAATTATTTTAACCACAATATGTAAATGTTATTTATATTTATGATTGTTGGACCTTGAACAAGTTTTGGGAACACTTGGTTCATATTTGACCATTTTTTGGACTTTGACAGCCTGTCGAAGATGGAGTGCCAGATGAAGCGGAGATTGCAGAATCTCGACCCACTTTTGGGTCCCTTTTTGGGTTTTGGGTATATGTAATGGGAAAGGGATGTCATCCCATGGGTTCACCCACATTTAGGTCCATTTTGTATGTATAAATAGAAGGATAGGCAACGTAAGAGGAGATTCATATGGTATTGTATCTAAGTGATATAGGGTAAGTGCCAAGAAGGGATTTGTGTGATCAAGAGTTTTGCACATTCTGTATAGACTTACAGAGCTTAGTGCAAGTATATGTTTGAAGATATAGAAGGCTTTGTGCTGAAAGGGAAGGAATAAGTATCTAGCGAGTTGCACAGATCTTATGTCCTATGCGAAGTAGGGGTTTCTATGGCTCTGTGCTTGTAACCTCTTGGCCGACGATAATAAAGAAGAAGAGTTGGTGGACGTAGCCCTAGGGTGGGGGTGAACCTCGTAAATCTATGTGTTATTCTTTGTGCCTTGTCTTGACGTGCTTATCTTTGCTTTTGCTAAGTGATTTGATATACTTAGATAGATCTATTTATGCTTTGTTCTTATTAGATGTGTATGAATAGTAGATCTGATATGTATGAAGATGATTAGTGTTGATCTGCTAGATCTGATCTATTTTACTATTTCTAAGTACTAAGATACCTTAGATCTAAGTGAATGTTGAGATGCTTTGTGTTATCTGTGAAGTATAATAAGGGTTGAATATTGATAAATGATCGATGCTAAGTGCTCTGTAAGTGATATAATCACAGATTTGTGTCCCAGCTAGGGTTGCAGAGACTTAAGTCCTGCAACCACCCCTACCTCTACCTCGGGTGAGACTTCATATGCTTCACAGGTGTTGCTGAAAGGGTCGATAGTTAGGGTTTTGTTGGTTCTCTCTTATAGCATTGAACCTTGGGTTTGCCCCTGTGCCAACAAGTGGTTCTGTTGTCGAGACCTGCAGATGTGATTGCTGGGAACTAAGGGAAAATAATATTTGTGCGAAGATTCAATTGGAAAATGTGGAATCTTTGTGCATAGATATGTTTCCCTAGTGCACAACATTTTACTCGACCCGTGAAGCTTTGTGCCAAGAAAGGAAGGACAAATTTGAAGAAAATAAGCAAGATCTGAACGCTTTTTTCTCTAAGAAAGGTAAAAGTGGAAGTTTCTAAAGAAAAGAGATCAAATATACAAAAAAGAGGTAAGATCCATAAGATCTATGCTCTAATAAAGGTAAGAATAGTTAAAAGGTCTTAGATCTAGAAGCTTTGTGCTCTGTAGAAGTAAGATAAGTGAAATAGTTTTTTTCTAAGGTATGGATCTAGGTATGTTTAATAGATTTTGTCCTATATTGGAAACTAGAGCATTGATAGATGAAAGAAGGTTTGATATGAGTAGATTTGATAAGAATAGTGATAGATATGTTATACCTATGCATAGAAAGAATGTTTGGACTAACAAATGGATGCAGGATCCTAGAGCAAATGTTTTGCAGACTATCTACCATGATCCTAGTGCGCAGTACAGAAGAAGTTAGGGAAAATTTAAAATAAAGAGAGAATTAAACATATGTTACAGTTGCAGAAAACTAGGTCATCTAGCTAAGGAACTCCCTAGTGGAATATCCAATTGTCTTTGTTGCAAAGCTATGGACCATGAGGTATTGGATTGCCCTAGAATGATCGCCAGGCTGGAAGAAATGAATCTGAATCAAGAGAACCCTAAGGAAGATCTAGAAGAGGTAGAACCCTAGCAAGAATCAGAGAAGGTATTGATGCAAATGAAAGAGACCTTGAATGACCACTGATATGTTAAAATATCAGATATTTTCAAAGAAAAAGATGCAATGAAGCAAGAATAGGAGACTTTGACATTGACTTTGTCCTTGATGAAGAAACACAAGTGAACATTATGCCAGAAAGAACTTGGGAAGCTATAGGGAAGCCTGATATGACCCCTTCATTAGGAGGGATAGGACTATTCAGAGGAAAACTGATGATGTTATGTGAAAATCTCGATCAAATACCTATGACAGTCAATGGAACTTCGACAAAGGATGACTTTTAAATTATTAAATTTATTGAGGATAGCGCCCCATTTACTATGTTACTTGGAAAACCTTGGATTGAAATAGATCAAGCCAGAAAGAGGGAAGAAGAAGAGGTTTTAGAACAACAGAGACAAGAGTTAAAAGATTTCATGACCAGAAGGATCGCGCAGTTGATTGAAGAATAGGAGAACAGATCGAAGCTATTTGACACTAGAAGCCCAGATGTCAAAACTGCAAGAGCATTAGAAGACTCACAGAAGGTGGAAGTATATGTCTCAGATATAGAAGAGGCATTACCCCTGAGTCCTAGGAAGGAATCTCAGCAGTGTGAAGTGACTATGTCCAAGGAAAATAAGAATTAGAATGGGAAAAGAACCATCGAGACGAAGCTCATGGGGAAGAAGGCTAGAAAGCTGAGTAAGAAGAAGACTAAGATTGAAAAGTTACAGAAGATTCCAGAGGGATCCTCGCAGAAGGAAAACTTGCATAATTTGAACTTCGTAGAGATATCAGAACAACGACATAGGCCACTTTTCCGTGGTGAAGCAATATAGCCGTTAGAGGATGATATATCCATTCGACTGCCACTCCGAACAGATGGAAAAGTATTCATGGTTCATCACCAGACCATTGGACCATGCCATAATGGATAGAAGATGAATTAATGAGGCTCATACCCGTTGCAAAGAAAACCGTTGCCAAGATTTCCTACTTATCTCATCATGCCATGCATGAAGAACACTTTTTCTAACTGAGATTTTGAAGTCTGCAGATTAGCAAGTGTATATAGTGATCATCGTTCCTTTTTCATTCATCCTTGTGCAACGTCTAATATCATTGTAACCTTGATATTAACCCCAAGAGCGTATGTCCGAAGAGCTTAGCACACTTGAAGAATCTGCGAAGGAAGTACTCGCTCATCTCAAGACTGAGAAAGTCATGTCGGAAAGGAGGATGTCTATAGGTGTGCAAGCATCATCAACAGGAGGAGTCCAAGCTTCTCCATCGACTTCTCATGGAGAAGGAATTTCCAGAATCGCGACAGAGATGAGAACAAAGCATAGAGGCAATATCGTGAATGCCAAGATAATTCTGAGCATTCTACTTGCCTACGTACCCCCTCTAAGCATCACCATCAACCAGGACAGTGTGCCTAGATATTTTGACTATGCTTTGGTCACAACGTACCTCCCAAAAGGGATACGCGTAGTTCGAGATAACCAGGGTAAGCTCGCAACCTTGAAGTTCAGTGACTTCAACCTTGGCGACAGAAAGGTTTACAGCATGATCACCTCATATAAGTATCTGACCAGGAGTAAAGGAAAGAATTCAAATATTATCCCACAACCATGGAACCAAAACCTTGTGCAGTCCACACTTCTTAATGTGATGAAGATCCCGCACTTCGGCCGACACCAGGAAGTAAACGCATGCATGAAATTGTTGTTATCCTGCTACCATGGAGGCTACTTATGGTTGAACCGTCACATCAATGTGGATCCAACCTTGATCAATCGGATCATAGGGATGAGCATGCAGGGCCCTAACGTACAAGATTTTTACCTTGGAAAGACCTTAGACAAAGCATTAGTGCAGAGAATCAAAGAAACTTATGGAAATGTCGAGAAGGGCATGTGAAGTTACAAGGTAACCTCTATCTAGAATGGCGCATTATGCCTCACATGCCAGTTGATCGCAGGCAAGATAGTTCATAAGAACCGGCCCACCCAAGTGAATGGATTCATAGTTGACCTTGCAGAAAAGTGTGCAGAGGGACTACAGATGAATGAGGTGCAGTACCTTGTAAACCAGCTAGAGATTGATTGCAGAGAAGCACAAGGTCAAGGGAATGAGTTCCACTTTAGATAGATTCTCATACTAATCACATTCATTGCATAGGAAATGTCGAAAGGTGCGACCTTCCCCGACATTGAGCCCTTTGAACCTTTGGCTACGAAGTTCAGTACTTTGTGGTACTCTAATGATATGAACAAGCAGTGGCAATCCAATGCCATCTTCCATACCTACTACAACCAGTTGAAACAAGCCATCCAGTCTGAACCTCAGATGACCCCGAATACCCTCCACAGTTTTCGGCCCTTAGTGAAGTTTAGGACAGATCGCCACTTCATTTATATAACAACACATGCTGATGAGAATAAGCAACAGTTACAGTCCTATTACAAAATTACAGAGGAATACTTAGATGAAATCACTAAGGAATGGTCGATGAACCTTTTCATTCGAGCCAACCCTGTAGAGTTGTCCGATGTAGACAAACTGAAAGCTATGCAAGATACACCCGGACCCAGAAAGACAAAGAATCCTACAGAAGTTCAGGATATAGACAACACATCTGTGAGGAATACATCCATTTCACCAGATGAAGGGGATGATGGTGAAGAGATAGAAGGAGAAGATATTGAACAACAGAAAGGAGAAGTACCACCGCCTAGGGACAAAGAGGATTCATCAAAGAAAAAGGAAGGTTTCACCTATGAAATCTTCCTCCCGGAAGAAACCTAGAACCTCTGTAACCAAGATGCGGACTACCCTCACATTGGATGATTTTAATTTCATCATTGCAGTTGTGAACGATGCTTCATAGGAGGTATTAGAGAAGCAGGAGGAGAAGCAGGAGTAGATGTATAATTGCATCGAGATTGAACTCCAAGGAGTGCAACAGGAACTCTAGTCTAGCCGTGCAGTCTCCATTGTTCCTCTGACAATAGGAACAGTAGAACCAGAAGACGATCCAGTCCAATTGCACCAAATTGCCGATAAATTTGAAACTCGCCTTTGATGAGCTTAGGAAGAAAAACGCAAGCCATCTAGGCTTTGAAAAAGGTACAGGGAGTACTTGTCAAGCAACGTAGTGCTTCTGAATGAGAAAAAATTTCTCTTCAAGTACAGTGGGACAAAGAGAAAGAAGAGCTACAACAGAGCAAGGACCAGTTGATCATAGAGCAGCTAGAACTAGTCAACAGAGAACTTCACTTAGTGACCATCATAGAAGTGAGAACCGAGGAATGAATTCCATAGCAGGTGGCACAAATTGAACAAGTGATCTAACAACTTCAATAATGCATTGTAGACCTGGAACATCGCACTATGCCCAAGACTCCTTAAGAAATCAAAGACCTAAGAGAGGCAACTGCTCACAGCGTAGTTGGTAGAATAAAATCCCTTTCTTTGGAATGTAAGCATCTAAGCTATAGGAGTGCTCAAACTTATGAAAACCTCATGGAGAATCCAGAGTTACAAGAATTGGAGTCACAACTCCAAGAAGCAAAGCAACATGCATATATGTTACAAGAACGGTTGAAGGCCTTGTCACCAGTCGAAAGAATGAAGAGGTTTCCAGATCAATGCATTGCCCAGTAACAGATCCACACAATCTAGAACAAAGTGATGGAATTCTCTCAACGACTTCAAGAAATGCAAGAGAATGCATGCCAACTGTTCACTGAAGTTGAAAGCCAAGGAGTCGAGCTAGGATAGGTCATCATCACAACAGAACAATGCCTAGAAGGACCAGTCAATGAAGAAGACATCCAGGAGTTCACTGAGAAAGAGGTAGTAGCACTACAATAGGTCAAAGCATCTCGATCCAAGATCGAGTCATTCAAGGCAACATTTCTCAGACCAGAGTGACTCAAGATGAGTCAGAGGTGAGTGTTGGGGGCTTGTTGGCCCTTGAACAAGTTTTTGGAACACTTGGTCTTATTTGACCATTTTTGGGACTTTGATAGGCTGTCGAAGATGGAGCGCCAGATGAAGCGGAGATTGCAGAAGCTCGACCCACTTTTGGGTCTCTTTTTGGGTTTTGGGAATATGTAATGGGAAAGGGATGTTGGCACGTGGGTTCACCCATGTTTGGGCCTATTTTGTATGTATAAATAGAAGGATAGGAAATGTAAGAGGAGAGTGGTATGGTATTGTATCTAAGTGATATAGGCTAAGTGCCTAGAAGGGATCTGTGTGATTGAGAGTTTTGTGCATTCTGTATAGACTTGCAGAGCTTAGTGCAAGTCTCTGTGTGAAGATATAGAAGTCTTTGTGCTGAAAGGGAAGGAAGAAGGATCTAGCGAGCTGCGTAGATATTCTATCATGTGTGAAGTAAGGGTTTCTACAACTCTGTTCTTGTAACCACTTGGTTGACGATAATAAAGAAGAATATTTGATGGACGTAGCCCCAGGGTGCTGGTGAACCACGTAAATCTTTGTGTTATGCTTTGTGCCTTGTCTTCACGTGCTTATCTCTTCTTTTGCTAAGTGCTTTGATATACTTAGATATATCTATTTATGCTATGTGCTTATTAGATGTGTATGAATAGTAGATCTGATATGTATGAAGATTCTTAGTGTTGATCTGTTGGATCTGATCTATTTTATTGTTGCTAAGTACTAATATACCTTAGTTCTAAGTGAATATTGCAATGCTTTGTGCTATCTGTGAAGTATAATAAGGGTTGAATATTGATAAATGATCGATGCTAAGTGATCTGTAAGCGATATAATCATAGATCCGTGTCCCAGCTAAGGTTGCAGACACTTGAGTCCTACAACCACCCCTACCTCTACCTTGGGTGAGACTTCTTTTTCTTCGCAGGTGTTGTCGAAAGGGCCGGTAGTTAGAGTTGTGTTGGTGCGCTCTTGTAGCATTGAACCCTGGGTCTGCCCATATGCCAACAATGATCAACATAACATTATCATCCAATAAGTGTAGAGTAAATAAACCATAAACAATGAAAAATCATACACATGCACAATACACCGATATTTTTACATGGAAACCCAATGCGGGAGAAAAAAACAAAATGCTTTTTCTTATATGTATTTAAAAATTACATTCATTGGAAGCACCAACTTCCTTTGTTCTCTAGTTGCAACTGGAAGGAGGCTCTGACCCCCTATATTTTCAGGATACAACATGAGGAAAGCTCCAACTCCCCAATTCTCTTGCTACAACAAGAATGAGGCTACAACCCCCTATGTTCTCCAGATATAGCTAGAAGGTGGATAAAACCACCTATCCTTGCCCCATCCTACTACCATGAAATATAAGTTCCAAATGTAGAAAATGACCTTGTCACTGTCAGAACCTGTTCTATCAAATTTGTAGTGAGTGAAGGACTAAAAATGGTACACAATGTTATTCAGTGTCTTGTCTACAATTCCTATAGGTTTCACTGCTTGGAACCTCCCAGAAAAGGAGTTATAGAAAAATTGGCAGACCTTGCTGAATTTTGGCTTATTCTAGAGAGTGAACATGTAGAGCATGCCACGTGCAGAATATTTCTTGCGTGGATATGAAAATGGTATATAAAATACTACATATTGTACTCTACAAAATTCATTTGGTCTCATTGAATTTGGATATGTTATGAAGAAGTTATGATTTTTTTACCTAGAACACCTTATAAATCATCATGAAAAGACTTTATCCTCCCTTGAATTTTTGCCTTCTTTACTTCACCTTCCCTCTGAATTTTTCCTTATATCTCCTTTGGTTACCTCAGTCACTTGTAGATATTCAATATGCTCAAAAGGGTGCTAATGGGAGACCCTTGATAATCCATATTGTTTTTAGAATGACATGAAGACAACAATATAACCGATATATAACAAGGAAATACACAAAGATAATGCAGAGAACACATAAATATTGTGAAATTCAATTTCTATTAATGAAAAAGAGACAAAATCATTGTAGAAAAAAGTTGTCAGAATGGGGTATCCTATCTCTGAGAAGAAAGATATGTTAACTACGCTTCATTCGCAACAATATTTACATCACACTCCATTTCATGATTAAAGGACTTCCTTCACCTCAACTATATATGAGAGAGTGAGAGGAGAACAATTCCCATGATTCATGTGGGATAAATTGGACTAAGTTTATAAAATTCCATAGGAATGTAAAACACTAGGACTTCTTGAGTGGTCACCCATCCTATTACTACTATAGCCTAAGCACACTTAACCGTGGAGTTCTAATGGAATCTAGTGCATTAACACTATGTTGTAGGAATGTACATAAGACCACTAGGAAATGATATCTGTAATTAACAAATGAAGATGACATTACATTCCATTCCCCATCAAAATGGTGAATATCATGGTTTATCAAAACCACAGGCTCAAAATGGTGATTCAGTGGAAAAGGTGGGTGGCCACTAAGATCCATGTGGATCATTATTCCACCTTTAGGAAGAAATGGTCCCCATTTCATCAAGTTTCCTTGGGAGATAGGGATACTTCTACTAAATCCGAAGCTTGGTGCACTACTTGCCTTGTTGAAGAAGCTATCCTGCTTATCTTGTTGGAGGTTTTCATGAACCTGTTGTTGGAGGGGTTGGATCCATTCGACCAATCTAGTTGCATGGTCTACCTGAGTGTGGGGGGACTCTATTGGTGAATATGAAGCATGAAGAGTATGGAGGTTTCTATTATAACCTTTCTTGACTGGGCAGTGTGGAGGCATCCCCGTAGGTGCAACAAGAACATATTGTTACTCTTCTACAATCTTGTTGATCTACCTCTGCTAGATAAAAAGGTCTTGGGATGAGGTTGCATTCATTGTAGTGTCCTTATATTCACCTTATGATCGAATTGTGAAGAGGCTAAACTTTGTAATATTAGATATTACTTTGTGGCATTTCTTTGGTGGGACAATCGTCAGAACTACCTCTGGTATCTTGTATAGATGACCCCCTAGAGTAATAATGATACTATGGGGTCGATACTCATAAACAACATGACCCCTCCACATATATGTCTGGCCTAATAGAACATCATAGACTTCCAGTGGGTAAACATCACACAATACCTCATCCTTGAAGGGATTGATTTCATAGGACAAGTGACACTACTGGCTGACACAAAGATATTGACCCTGGTAAAGCCATCCGATGTTGTATGGTTGTGGGCGTCGTGTTGTTGGAAAATACAACTTCTTGACAACCTCTATTGAGATGATGTTATTTTGGCTTCCACTATCAACAATAAAATGCAGTGGGGTCCCCTTCACCCACATCTATGAATGGAAGCGTTTCTCCCCCTCCTCAAGATCCTCATCTGGTTGGATTTTTCCAATTGCGATAGTAGTAGTGGGTTATGCATCAATGATTTATCTCCTTTTATTATTTTTTGAATCAGGGTATAATCCAGGGTTCATCTCTTTGTCTTTGAGCTCGGCCACCAATGATTGTATTGAGTGAAATTCATCAATGTTGTGCCAAGGGTTGTTTTGGAACTCACACCACTTTCTGGTGTCTTTCTTAGACTTTTCATTACCCTTGTTTTCCTGCATATGGGATTGGATCTCTTGAGGCTGGCCTTCCTTGCTCTATCCTTCATTATGTGAGTTAGAGTTTCCTTTTCCATTCTTCTCCCACTTACTCTGCTTCTTGAATTTCTGCTCAATTTTGAATGCATATTGACAAGAAGCTCCCAATGAGGATATGTCTAAGAAATCCATCATTGTTTGGATGTACCCGTGTATAACACTACGGTACTTCAAAACCATGTTTTTCTCAAAGTATTTGATACCCATATTTGAGCACAAGGTATGAAAGGTGTTGGTGTACTCCGACACCATCTGGTTCCTTTTCTGGCACAGAGTTTTCCATATCATGTATTGTTCATCATAGTTTTCGATAGGGTAGAACTCCTCCTTTAGGGAATCCACAAAGGATGCCCAAGTGGGTTCTCTCCCAAATAGTGTAGATTCATCTACGATGTACCTCTCCCAGTAAAATTCCCACCATGCTCTGACATGGGTAAGGGATTTAAGGAGCACGAAGGTGATCTTTTCACCATTGGAAATTTTTTGGACAAAGTAATAACCTTCTACCAGATTCAACCATTTTTCTAGAGCATATGCATCTATCTGGCCTTCAAATAAGGGGATTTCAAAATTGAATTGTACCTTGAAGGGTGTCGCACTTGGAAAATGGATTCTTGTCGAAGATGCCTCAGCCGCAAACATCAGTAGTGTTCGAAGGATTTGAGAAATTGTTTCCATCATCTCATTCATCTGTCGCACAAGGGATTCCTAGAGAAACACCTTGAAAGGATCTCTTGCTTTGTCATCTCTCTTTTCTTCCTCCATGGGAGGTCACTTGGGCTGGAGAGATAATTTTTCCTCAATTTAAACTAGCTCGAGACCCAACTCTCTATACCCTAACCTCATCAAGAGAATTCTCTGAGAAACGACAAGGAGCGACCTACTCTGATACCACTGATCAAGATTATTTTTAGAACGACATGAAGACAAAAATATAACTGATATATAACAAGGAAATACATAGAGATATAGTGAAAACCAACTTCTATTAATGAACAAGAGAGAAAAACATAGTAGAACACAAAGTAGAAGAATGGGGTAGCCTATCTCTGAGAAGAAAGATATGTTAGCTATGCTTTATTCGCAACAAGTTTTACATCACACTCCATTGCATGCTTAAAGGGCCTCCTTCACCTCAATTATATATGAGAGAGTGAGAGGATAACAATTCCCATGATGCATCTAGGATAAATTGGACTAAGTTTATAAAATTCCATAGCCATGTAAAACACTAGGACTTCCCGGGTGGTCACCCATCCTAGTACTACTCTAGCTTAAGCACACTTAACCGTGGAATTATAATGGGTTTCGGTGCATTAATTCTATGTTGTAGGCATATACATAAGACCACTAGGAAATGATGTTTGTAACTAACAAATGAAGATGAATTTACATTCCATTCCCCGTCAAAAGGGTGAATATCATGGTTTATCAAAACCACAGGCTCAAAATGGCGATTCAGTGGAAAAGGTGGATGGCCACCGAGATCCATCTAGACCACTTTCTCTCTTATTTATACTCTCGAAGTAGCTTCCTCTAGAAGTATCTACTTAGCCACTTTGTCCACTTAGCCACTTTGTTAACTTTATTATTTAATTAATTTCTCCTTGTAACCACATTGACTAGGAATATTATTGAAGACTTTCTAGAATAATTGACTTCTTGTTGAGATTCTAGGGGCTTCTAGAATACTCTTGGGGGTCCTCCAAATTCACAAGGCCATATCTCACTAACTGTGAGGAACCACGTGGCATTCCACATATCAACAAAAATGGAATGACATGTACTATCCATCTAGAATAGTATTACCTACATATTCAATGATATTCATGGATTTATACCTCAAACAAACTTGGGTCCCTTACCCATACCTTTGTGCTACCAGAATTCACTATCGAACTTGCTTCAAGGGTTGACATCAATGACAACCAACCGAATTAATAAAAAATCTCCCCCTTTCGAATTGATGGAAACACTATGATGCAACACTGAAGTCATATCTCTCATGTCCCCCCTATGACCATCACTCCCCCTGGAAACATGCCTTTGTGCTCTCTCTCCAAACATCTAACTCTCTATTCTACATCTGATTAATCTCTCCCTCTTTGACATCAATGGAAAAATCAACTTCTCGTTTGGGGATTCTCCCCTTAACTAAACTATCCTTGGGGTTTCACCCCCTGACTAAACTCTTCCTAACACTTCTCCCCCAACCTGAACTATTCTCTTTATGGTGCTTCCTCATGTAAATCTAATACATATAAGATAAGAATTCAAAATACTTCATTTTGGAGTAGAAATTACTCCGAGTCTTTGGTGAAGATACTCAAAGGATTCCCTTGGAAGTGATTTTGTAAAGATATTTGAAACCTATTCTTTTGTTCCCACATATTCAACTCTAATGTTCTTCTCTACAACATGTTCCCATAGAAAGTGATACTTTATTGGAATGTGCTTCATCTTGGAGTGGATCACTAGATTATTTGAGATACTTATGGCACTTGTATTATCAAAATATATTGGAATGGGCTCATCATAGTCAACCTATATATATGTCAGAGTTTTTTTCATCCATAAAACCTTTGTACGATATGTTTTTGCTACAATATACTCTTCTTCAATTGTATATAATGATATTGATGATCATCTCTTTCTTATCCAAGATACCAAACACTCACCCTAGTAGAACGCTACTCCATTGGTGCTTCGTTAGTCATCAATGCAACCTACCCAATTTTCATCATAGGAAATAAGTGATAGATCATTTCCTTTTGGATACCATAATCCAAACTCTTTTGTACCCTTGAGATATTTGAATATCCTCTTTACTTCTAGAACATGGGATTCCTTTGGTGCTTCTTGAAATTGTGCCACCACATTGCATCTGGTCTGGATGTTGTCACATAGAGTAAGCTACCAATCATTGACATGTACTACCTTTGATTTGTAGACTTTGAATCATCATCTTTACTGAACTTGCAAATGGTTTGCATAGGATTATTTATTGGTTTGCAATCTTCCATTCTGAAACTCTTTAGCATTTCTCTATGTAATGAAATTTCGAATTCATTCTTCATATCCTTTGCAAATTTTTCGTTTAACCTATTATCACCACTTCCAAAAATAATATCATCAACATAAACTTCAATTAATAAAATACTATCTTAAGTTATCTTGATGTAGAGGTTGTTGTCTGTATTTCCTTTTCTGAACCCTTTCTGCTATAGATATCTGTCCAGTCTAGAATACCATGATCTGGGGGCCTGTTTTAGACCATACAAGGACTTCTTCAACCTACACACATAATACTCATTCTATGACAGTTGAAATCCTTCTGGTTTCTCAATGTAGACTTCTTCTTCTAGTTCCCCATTCAGAAAGGTTGATTTCACATCCATCTAATACACTTTAATATTCTTGAAATGTGCATAATCCAGGATCAATCTAATCTCTTCCATTTTGGAAACTAGAAAAAATGTCTCTTCAAATTCGATACCTTCAACCTTTGTGTATCCTTTACATACCAATCTAGCTTTGTTCCTAGTAACCTGTCCATATTCATTCAATTTATTTCTGAAGACACACTTTGTGTCGATCACATTCTTGTACCTTGGTCTTGGAATCAATTCCCAAGTTTAATTCTTCTCTATCTGATACAACTCTTCATCCATGGTATTTATCAACAATTCATCCTCTCTAGCTTCTTCAAAACTGTTTGGTTCAATTGAAGATAAGAGTGCTAGGTGTAGTTGTTCTGGTGAGCGAATTCTTATTCTAGTCTCAATTCCTACATCTTTTTTCTCGATAATTTGATTTGAAGTATGATTCTTCTATATTAGTTTTCTAGGTAATTTGGAGGTGTTTGGTGTACTTCCTCTTCTACCTCTATCTGATCTTCTTCATCTTCCCCTTCTATTGTTTCTTCATCCTTTGCTTCTTCTTTGTAAACACGTTCCACTGATTCCTTTTCTTCTTCTTTTAATTTTCGTCCACCTATCTCATCAACCATTACATTGATTCTTTCCACAACTTTGTTGAGCCTTAGATTGTAACATTTGTATGCTTTCCTTGTACTTGAGTAATCAACAAGTATGCCTTTGTCCACATGAGAATCAAACTTTCCCATTCTACCATATTCTCTTTTGATGTAGCATTAGCTTCCAAAAGATATGAAGTGCTTCACATTTGTTGGTCTTCCTTTCCATAGCTTGTAAGGATTTGTGTCATTGTTGTTCCTAAGCATTAATCTATTTTGAATGTGAATTTTTGTATGCACTACATGTGTCCAAAAAACATCTGTCAAATTGGAATCCATTAAAATTGTTCGTGTCATTTCCTATACCGTCCTATTCTTTCTTTTGACGACCCCATTCTATTGAGGTGTCCTAGCAACGAATAATTGCCTTTTTATTCCATGCTTGCTGCAGAAATCCATAAATTCCTTTGAAGTAAAATCTCCTCCATTATCAAATCTCAAACATTTTATTTTTGAATCCATTTCATTTTCAACCATTTCCTTGTATACCTTGAATTTTTCAAATTCTTCTGACTTATTCTTGAGAAAAAAAATTGTAGTCATTCTTGTATAATCATCAACCAATAACATAAAATATTT
>JASDQU010587934.1:61575-75937 GCA_032191745.1 Picea mariana | reverse complement strand
CCCATCAATTTTATGTCACGATTTGTTTATAAAGGGTGATCAAATGGAGATAATGGCTCTAGGAGGTATCACTCTAACTCAGGGACTGAGTCTGGTACGTAAAGAACGAAGGAGGTATGGAATCCCAACTTCATCCAGTGGGTTGATTTAAATATGAACAGGTGGAAGACTTAGGAGAGAGTGAACAAACAGCTCTGGGCCACAGGCTGTGGCGGTTTGTAGGGGAAAAACTCCGAAAGAAGGATCCTCCTGGTTTCAGGGCTTCGAGAAACTGAATAAAGGACTTGACCGGATCCTCCAATTCCAAGTCATTCAGCGTCAAAGAAATCACAGAAACTGACTAGAGGCTCCGTAACTATTACAGTTATCCATTACAACATCATCCTATAATAGCTACAGCTCGACTGGATCCTCCAATTCCGAGCTTCTCTAAACAAAGACATGAAACAAACTGGCATCCATAAGGCAAGAAGTCTCCAAAGTTCATACATAACCAGAACAATGCTTCATTAAAACTTTACAACCAGGGAGCTCTTCTCAACCATCGATACCTTCGAAAATGGCAGAAATGCCTACATATACTTGGAACAAAAAATACTGGAAGCTAAATCGAGACATCGCATTGAAGACATTACGTCTTCACATTTACTGTGCCTGCAGTCTCTGGACGTTTGTGAACTTCAGTCAGATGCAATCACGTTCCAAAGGACCTGTGAATGAATTGACAATCTTACAGTCATTTCTGGGCTTTCCATTTATGGAAAAAACGATGTTCAACCACCATTAACTACTGCAATAACTGCTTCACTGAGATCGGGAAAGACTCGGTCGACTCTGTATCAACAGGACATGGAGGCCTTCATGATGACTGGGAGACTTGACGCAAAGTGATGGACGAATGGTGACCAGGCAGGGGTAGTTGGACACGCTCGATGCAGATATGGGATGGGGAGAGGCCATGTGGACAGATGGGCAGAGGGAAAGTGATAGGGAAAATGTACGTGGCAGGATTCACAAGATTTGAAGTGTACGAGTTGGGTGGACAAGACACAGAGGCCGGGAAGAGAATATGAGTTGGCATGACACAGGGATGGACGCGTCAGAAAGGAAGCATGTGATGAGGTTTTGGGCTTTCGGGGATTCAAGATTCGCGAGTTTGAAGTGCACGAGCTCCTTGCCTCCGGGATCCCCGATATCCCGATGTGCGATGAGCTCTTCCTCCTGGGAGCTAGCCCCTACCGGCTAGACCATAGTCCATATGACCTATCCCTGTGTGACCGCGGTCCAACTTTCCATCGGGTTTTCGGCGTTCTTGACGACACGACGCTTGTGTCCATGAAACTTACGATTCCCCGAAACCCGATGGCTCATGGCCGCTGACTTGTCGACGGTCTGCTCCTTGGCGCAAAGCCTGCCACCTATACTCCACTTGCTCTTGCGATCCCCACACGCTGATCTGACGATTACCGAGATATCACTTCTCGCGACCTCGCGACTTTGGACGCAAATCTTTGCAACTCTGACCCGCGAACCTCTGAGCTTGCGATACGCCGATTCCACTTGGCACTGTCTCCCTACAAGGATTGTTCTTCTGACACCTGTCCTCCGCTACGATTCGTAGCTCCATCAGGAAATTGGGTATCGGGATATCACGATTCCCGCTGTTATGTGCATAGGACCTTTAGTTCCCTGATCCCTGACCCTGCAGGATCTCTCGCCACGTGCCTCAGCTGACCGACGGCTTTGATTTAGTCGGGCAATCGCGCATCGCGATTAGCTCATGTAAGAGTTCCCTGCCTCCAGAAACTCTGATCCCTTGATGGACTGAACTCCTGACTCTCCTTCTGATGTCTGACATGTGTCCTGCCACGATCAACAGCTAGGATCCCATCGGTCTTTCGAGACTCGAAAGGTCTCGTCCCTCTTACCCTTTAAAATCCCGATACCATAATTGTTACTAACAGTACCTATACATATCCATTTCAAGTATCTAAGGACATTACAGCACAGACAACAAGGAAAAGCATTCAGAATATAATCTTAGCATTAAAAGAACTTTTCAAAATAACAATTGATGTAGAATGGTTGTAATGCGCAAGAAATCACTAGGAAGAAAAATCCTTTTTGTACATGCTGCTAACTACATTTGTGAAGCATAACTGTAAAAACAAGGTCACAAAATATCTGAACCACCAACAAGGAGTCAGATCAGAAGTGGACTTTCAGGTCCCATAATATGAATAGTAGGCCTCATGGTTAATGTTTGAAAGCAGCCTATCCAGGAAAAATAGATCAGTGAAGTTTTCTACTAGGATTGATCTGATACATCAACAAATATGCAATAGCCTTCAACTTGCAAATCCCATCACATATAGCACTTCTAAATTGCGAAACTCAAAATTCATGTTTTCCTTATACCATACACCTTTGCACTCTAACCAAAAACCCTTGCATTTTAAATTTTTCTTGTTTTCTTCCATGGCCTAATGTTAAATTTTTTGTTTAAAATTCATTTTTGAGTATTCAGTTAATTATAACAAACATAAACCAAACTTCCAAAAATATTGAATTTTAGAAAGTTTTGATTGAACAGAAGTGTTAATTTTTTTATAACATGTCCAAGTGTTTTTATCTTCTATTTGGACTCCTCTCAAACATTCATGTGTCTTTATTTTCTATTTGGCCTCCCCTAAATCAGTCTTATTATTCAACATGCAATAGATGTTTCTGACCAAGAATTTTTTGGGTTTGGCTCCTCAACAAACAACGAATGCTTTTATTGCTCAAAGCATAAAACATGATAGTTGTTGGTGGATTCCTTGCTTAACTGAATCTAGAAAACAAATGCACTACAACTGGAACATACCTTTTCAGTGAATCCGAGAAAATTTAAAGCTTGAACCCAAATCGGAATCCTATGGCCCTACACTTTAACTTCTAGGTTATCAATCAAAGTGTCTACACTTACCTTGTATATTATCAATCATATTGAAATTCCCATGAAAGAGGCCAAGGGAAGGCATGACTTTGAATAATATATTTATAGAGAATATATAAATGATAATAGCGTTATGCATCTTCATAGGTTGATGTTCTCTTAATAAGAGAAATTCGCATCCCGTTTGTGCCATTTTTGCTACAACAAGAATGAAATCATGGTTAAAATTTCTAGGACTTTCAAAACTCGGGAAATCTACATCATAATGGTAAGGACCAAAACCATCAACCATCTTGTCAAACAAATGAACAAAGAATCATAGAGTATGACTTATACTCATTCACCATTTACCAAAATACCCGAATACTTTAAGAACAGATGATTCACAATAATCTTCACTGAAATGAGTTGATAACTTCATTTGTACTTTCAAACTTGCAAAGATGAGGTCTTTGCTGACAAGACAAGTATACCTTTAGAGAAAGTTTGAACTCTCCCAAGTAAATTTGCAAGATATCTAAGTTCAATAAATCACGATAGACAACAGAAGGTGTTGTGTTTATAACAGATCAATATTTGTTGTGTGTCCTTCCAATATTGGTGAGTTTTACCTTTAATTGAAAAGACTAAAGTAATACTATCAAATATGCTTCTCAAAATCATTTACTGGCAACTGTATGATTTTGAAGTTACAATAACCCTTTCTGGACTCTTCTTCTACAAATGAATCTATAGAGTTGTTATAAAGTGGAGCCTTTACCAGGAGTTCTGGCAAAGAAAAAAATAAACCAGTGCACAAACAATTCATATTGAAAGTGCTAACAAACTCTCACAAATATTTGAAAATGTTTTTGACAGATAGGCATTCAATACAATCTCATTTTTTTTCCAAGAAAAAGGATTTATATATATAGTCACATGTACATGTGAGATTAGGTACAATTTACACAATCTCCGGTGAATTCCACAAACTAAAAATACCAAAGTTTGGTAGTACTCTGCCTAGCAATTCCTAATATCTCATATTGTTCATAATATTCCCCAACATCAACATCATCCATAAAAAAAGGCAAAAAGAAGTAATCTGTTGATACTACAACCATCAATAATTTTCTTATGAGTCTTTGTGAGAGCTGTAGACTAGAGTAGGTTGCAGATCTCTTGCACAACGTGATGGAGAAGGTTTATGCCTTGGACGAAGTTACCTGCCATACCCTCGTGATGGAGAAGGGTTATGCTTGTGTACTAATATCCTTGCTATGGGTGCCCCAAAGTAGGCTCCAGGGGCAACCAAGGAATCTGGGAATTCTAGGGTTATGAATGTGAATGTTGTGCCATGTGACTTGTTACTTCCCAACGTTTCACTTAAGCTATAAATCCCTAATAATGGGTGCAACCATAGAGGAAACTAAGAAGGGCTATCCAATATCACCACAATAGAACCAAAGAGGATTCCTTGCTCAGAGTTGTTCAATAATCAGTTGCGGATCCTTCTTTCTAATGAACTTATTTGGTCTTAGAAGCCATCCTAGTCTAAGTTGTTACTACATTACAATTTGGAATATCTATTCATGTTGTTCATGATTAATGAGATGATTTTTTTTGGGGATAGTTTCCTCTCTTTTATTTTTAAATATCATTTGCAAGTAACATTAGTGTGCATGTTAGATATTTGCATTTAAATTAACATCCTTCCTTCTATCTTTTATAGTTTAGGCAATCTTGTTGACAATGTGTATTCATTATCTTAATCTTTACAAGGAACAACTGCTGGGAGTCGATGGGGTGCAGTCATGTCTCGGAATGCAGGGTTCTCAAATCAGGTTAGTTATATTACATTACTGCTACCTATGTTGAGATTGCATGTGAAGCAAAGGTTATATTTCATTTGCAGCTCAAAATAGTTTGTTTATTGATAATGTTGGTGATTGCTTCTCTGTAGGTTGTGGAACTTGATTTCCTCTATCCAAGTGAAGGCATTCATAGACGTTGGGAGAATGGTTATAGAATAACTGCCACTGCTGCAACCTATGATCAAGATGCTTTCATCCTGAGTGTGCCAAAGCGGAAACTGACAGATGAAACACAAGAAACACTTCGAACATCAGATTTTCCTAGTACTCATGTTAAGGTGACTTCAATTACTAAATAATTGTGTTCCTAGAGCCAACTTGGGTTCTGTGAATTAATTCTTTATTGATTATGTTTTGCAGGAGAAATGGTCCAAGAATCTTTATATTGCTGCAGTATGTTATGGATGCACAGTATCTTGATCATGATCCCTATATTGACCTACTTGACCAAAACCCTTCAATAAGATCAACTCTTTCTTCCCTATGTTCAGTCTACTTGACACAACAAACAACAGATAGAGGCCCACACCACTCCATATACCAAAGCAATAAGACCTCCAATTTCCTCTTGACCCTCACTCTCCCTCCCCTAACAGGTTGACTGGCCTCCACGAGACTTTTGAGGAGTTCTCGTTCTAGACCCCAGGGTATGCACCAACTAAACAATAGATAAACCATCTCTAGGATGTCCCAAAGATAGGATCATTCTACACAAGGTACTACTCTCCAACTCTGTTTGAGAAATTAGTCTTTCATATAAAGCTTCTTCCCCTAAACATGATGTTAGGAGTGATGGACTTCTTCAATCTAGGGCTCAACCCAAGATTACATGACAAGGGCCCTTTAGCCCATAATGGTCTCCAAACAATATTATTAGGCAATGCATTAGCCCCTTGAAGTGATTGATGACTCAGTTGAGGAGCCTTATTCTTCTTTCTCAACTCATTTACAATTTATACTTGTCAGGGTTTTTGCTTCTAAATTTAGTTATTTTGTACTCATGTTGACTAATTACTTGGCCCTTCTTTGTTTTGCACTTTCTACTTTTGATAGAATACTAGATGTACTTTTTCTTCCCATTGACCTACTCTTGTGGTCATTCGTTTGACATTAATAAAATTATTTTTCTTATTATCTTATTGACTTAATAATAACAACAATAGGAGAGAGATATCTAATTTTTAAATAAAAAATGTGTTCTCGATATCAAAACATCTCATATTCCTCAATTTCCTCTTTTCTCCTTCATATTCCCATGCTTTATTTTTATTTTTTTCGAAGGAAAACCTTGTGGAGAAACCCCATGGGATGCTTCACCACATTCATAGATGGCATTCCTAGTAAACCTGTCAACATTTATTAGTGCACCTAACCCAAGGGGATTCAAACCGAGCAACTGCTGACATGGAACTAACCAAATGCCCAATAACATTGGTGACACTGGTTGAGCTAACCCCTTGGACTTCTTATTTTAAGAGGAATTTTCAGCTTAGATAATGGGTCTAGAAGAGGCTATGTCATATACCAGCAGGCTATAGCATTTTTCTAGCCTATCTCCCCTACGAGAAAAGCAAGGGTATCACCCAAGGTTATTCAAGAAATGCATGAGGGCAGTTCATGTTGGGGTCATTCCATACATCCACGAGAGCTAATATGCCTGACCCAACCTTGTCCTTTTCACAAGACCACCTTGAAATTTTGTACAAGAGAATCTACCAATTGAGCCAACCATTGGGACTGATATTCTCATGCCTTGTATGTAGTCAGGGTGGAATGATATTATGTCAATGCAGAGTGCATGTCTCCAAAATGGCACAAAAACTACAGCTACAGGATTAAATTAACCTAATAGCAAATTATATGACAGTAGTAAAGCTCAAGTAACAAAAAATAACAACAAAAATAAGCACACTAAGAGATAGATAGCACCTGCAAATTTATACAAAGGAAAAATTATACAATTTCTTTTACAGTTGTTGGTTGTATTATTGAAAAATGATAACAGATACAAATGAGATGAGGGAACACTTATTTATACCAAAAATAAGTAGAAACCCTAACTTCAAGCTTAAGCTACTATAAAAGTGGTACGACCCTTATTACATAGAAGTGGTATTTTACAAGTAATGAAATATGGCAGCACAAAGGTTTATGACTAGGACATCAAACATGAGCTTAAATACAAAATGGCTCATAGAATTAGACTCTAATGCCTGATAAATATGTTGCAGTTTGGTACTCTAGGGTGGATAAGTAAATTTAAATAGGTTGATAACTAGGGGAATTGCATCCTTTTTTACTTTTTTGATAGGTTTTTCAGCTATGTTAGAACTGATCACCAAGAACATCTCTAGGAATGGTTCATTGTGGAAGATTCACTAAGAGAAAGGTTTAGGCCAGGGGTGGATCTCTGCTGATACATGTGTTCTTGAAAGAGACGTTGGGTAGCCAAGCGGTGCGAGATGTGGAGCCAATATTTGAAAGCCCAACGCGCACTGCCGAGAAATAATTATGCCCCTCTAGTTCCTCAGTTCCCTAGAAGACGAGTGGGGGAGATGTGTGTGCGAAGGATGGAGATGACTAATCAGTATGCAGTAATAGGAATCAGGTCTTCCCACTCAGTCCCCTTCAACCCCATTGAGAAAAAAGATGAGCTATGCATGAGTAAGGAAGCAATCGGTAGTCAGTATCTACCACCAAATCCAATCGGATCGAGTACAGTTTCTCCATGGTGGAAAACAAAAGGTTGGGCATGTGTGAGCAAGCGTCACAACCCACCAGGGGTTGCTACAACCAATTAACCAAGGGTGGACCAATGCAGGGGTGCATAGGAGTCATGTGCGACAACTTCGAAGAATAATACTTGCACATGTTTAAACCAACCCACGTTGTCCTGAAATATTCGGTAGCGAAAAATATTTATAGTAATAATGATCAATGTGACAAACAGTTACATCGTGTCACTTTCCCCCAATTTCGAAAAGATTGAGTCATTAATGCAGTTGACAGGGGGACGATTTATCTTATTTAGAATGAAATAATTAATTACGATGGATGGTAGAAAGCATGACATTAAGGCTATAGCGATCGACCTGTGTCCAGTGATTCAACTTCGACGGCAAGGATGGAAGGCACTATCGACCAAGTTAACGAAAATCACTGGACAGTAACTCCAAAACAAATGAACAACATGCGCCATTATAAGTCCAGTATCTTTTGGACGGGCAAAGTGTTTTGACTCATTGATTTTTCCTTCTTCTCAAAGTGTTCTTTCCTTCATATTTTGGCATTGGCTAGAGAAAATATGTGCATAATCTTATTGTCTATTCAGCAGGAAAGATCTCTCGTGCAGTTGAGTTCCAAACTAGGTCGGGGTTTTCATAATTTGAGACACATTAGTCACCATATCCTACATGGGGTCCTCAAGAAAACCCCAAGCCCAAACAAAGTCTAAGGCAATGAAGAACAGTCGGTTCCACATATTGTGTTGCCCTGTGGAGTACAATTTCAGGGGTCGACGTTCGGGAAAGTCCCACTGGTCAAATGTGTCGAGTTCGAGTAGTTATTCCAGGATCTTATGAAGATGGTTCCTTCTATCACATCGATCACTCCATAAGGAAATTGGCTCGAGGACAAGCCAAATAATAGTGGTGGGGGATAGATTGTTGGCACCCAAAGTTATGCTTAAAGATCGTTCACACTCACAAACGAAGTTGTGCGCACAATTCAGTTTTTGTGTGCATTCCAGCAGTTGTGCAGTGGGTGACCTAAGCCGCGTGTGCCAGTGCAAGTTTTGTCAATGCATGCTAATCCAAGTTTTGTGATTTCCATCAGTAATCGAGAAGATCCCCCATGCACGCTGGAATAAAGAAAAGAATCTCTGGGAAATCTTCCTGAATGATTACTTCAAGTAGCACGAGAGATCATGGAGCAGTAAGGGGATGAGTTGGAAAGGTAGTTAAGATTACCACGACTCCAAAGAGGCTACGTGGATTACAGGAAAGTGACAAAAGCATGCGGGATAGGCAGTTAGCAGAGCGAGTAGGGTAGAACTAAAAGTGACAGAGCGCAAAAGAAGAGAAGAGACGAAAGGAAGCTATGACGAAAGAAAAATAGTTACTCAGTTGATTGGTGAGTGATTGGTTGGTGTTGTCAATGTCTCTGAAGCTCTCTCTAAGGCCATGTTTTTTTCTAACATAACTGCAAAACCTAACATATGTCATAGCTGCAAAACATATGTTAGGTTTTGCAGCTATGTTTTACTTTTTTACTTTTCTAACATATGTCATTCTCCCATTGCATATCACTATACAGGGCCAAAAAAAAGTGGAGATGGATGTGGCACACTTGTACCTGCTGTTAGATCTCTGCCTGCACCAGGCCATCTAGATTTTAAACACAATGATGGGAGGCCATGACACAAAGTTGGCCAAATAGTGAAAGAAAAGAGGGAGTGGCAACACAGACGCACTCACAACTTTCCTTTATGTCTTTTGACTGATAACTTCCCAACTTTTTCCTTGGCTATCATGGAAAATGAAAAGAAGCCTGAAAATGATGGTTGGGGCACTACAGAGCCAACTTAATGATGGGGCGAAGACCCTCCATGAATGAAAAAGATGATCCTACTCTTGATGCTAGTCTAATCCTGACAACAACCTAAATGATTATCTTGGATATGTGCTATCACTTTGTTTTGTGCATTGATTGCATGACTTTAAGTTTATTTTTCTTTTATTCCAAGTGGTTTTTTGAGGACAATAGTTTTATTGTTGTATGCCAAGGTGGCAGTTTTGATAGAACTTATGATCTGGACAACTTTGATCGCTTCTAAGGCTTTTGTGCCAATGATTAAAGTAAGGTTCAGGGAGCTCCTAGGAGAGGTGTAGTCCAAGCATTTATAAATTAAGGACAATCCATTGAAAATGCAGACTCAAAATGTCAATGGAGTTTATCTGCAGAAAAATCATGTCGCTATAGTGAAGCTCTTAAGGTTGAGTTGAAATACCTTCATGATTATGTTGGGATCAATACAATCACAAGTTTAATAGCAACTGGAAAAGTTGTTGCCCTTATCCAGCATGGATGAAGTCCAAAGTCTTTGATAGCCATTAGGGAAATAACCCTTGCAACTTAGTGAATATAAATAACCTTGATGCAAAAGATGATTATACAGTGGCATAGTATTGCAATGGAGCAATGTTTGTAGCATTTAAACAAGGTTTTTTGTGCATTTTATATAAAATTAGGAAAAAATCTTCCTACAGGATATGAATCTTTATCAGGATGTGAAAAAAGCTTTATCATTACTATTAGGATCTGAATCACATAAGAGAAACTTCATATGGTCATGATACAGGTAGAGAGATTTCACTATGGCTTGTAGAGAGCTTTCACTATGGCTAGATCATACATGCAGAGACTAGTAATATGAGAAAGACTAATGGGATTCATAGGGTAAGATGTGATATGGAATAAAGAATAGTACTTTTTTACCTTATGTTAACTAAGAGCAAGTGTTCAGCTTTAATGCACTCTAACCATTGATTAGCTTCTGCATAGCAATCCCATATCAACCATTCGACAGAACCAGTAATCATGGAAAATTAGCAATCCCAGAATATGTGCTTCAGCATTTCACAATAATCACAGACAAGGCACAACCCAGATGATCCTGAAAATAGAAGAACCTAGAACAAGTGAACAAACTACCCACATGTTGAGTTGTCTACAACTTGCGATGCAACAAGATCTACCAAGGAGAATGTACATATGGTAGCATGGATCCATTTATTCACTACACACATTTTTAGCTATATTATATTTAAAAAGAAATAAACAGATATAAATTAAAATAACTAGAATTGATGGCTATATAAACTTATATGTTGAAAGGAGCAATCACACTTGATCTGATGAGTTGGTCGAAAATACAGTTAGAATTGTTGGCCCTACGTGTTTCTCTTCAGCTGTATGGCCCTCTGTTAGTCTTGATCTTCCCTCAATCGACGAAGAAAGATCTTAAAGTACCTGCCAAAATCATTCAACCTCCATAAATATCTAAAAAATCAATACAAGTAATATTTGCAGTGCATTATTTACTCTAAGATGCATTTTTATGAGAGTGTCAGAACATACCTGAATGAGCTCCTCTTGGTTTCAAGAATAATTTATTGGAGCCACGCGTCTAATATTTGATCAAACTACCTCCCTTGATTTGAAGTAGCAGCAACGAAGTCAACATTGACTTTGTTGTTTCTCTGTTGGTACTCACGGTGTAATGGAGGCTGCTGTGATGAGGCATCGCCTACAAAATAAAAAAATAAAAAATTTAAATGGCCAGTTTTTAAATATCATTGAACTAGTTCAGTAATATTAAAAAAAAACACCTGCAATGTAATTATTTACCTAGTTCACTGGTTGGCACTGTTGGAATGGTTTCCCGTGCATGCTCCTCTTCAACTGTATGAGCCTCAAGTACAACATACTCTGCCATTGAGACCACAAACTTTATAAGGACAATCATAAATGTATAAGTAAAAAAAAATAGAAGTACAAAATTTATAACTATGAAATTATTAAGTATATGATTAAAATATAGTCATATTACCATCATGTGCCAACTCAGTCATAGCACCATCATGCAGCTGCGCCTCTGTGAAAAATTGGGACTGAATGGGATCAGAACCATCTTCTGGTTGCAAACTGCTATCAACTCACTGCTCTGCAATAGTACTAGTGCATTTGATGACAGTGTTGCTCCCTTGATTAAAACAAAGTTGTAAATATTAATAATATCCAGATTGAATTTTATTTACCTTATCCTGCAAAGTGGTTCTTGGTATCTGTCCCAGGCTTTTTAAGTGTTCAACTACTGCTTTATAGACATACTTGTAACCAAGCTTGAGGTATTCCTCCGTGGTTTCAGTACCAAACTCGTCACCCTACATTGCATAAGAGTATGTATTTTTTATGTTATGCCCAACAATTACCTAAAAGTTTTAAGGCTATACAAATAATATATTTAGGTACTTACAATTCATGACTGCAACTTCAAGTAGCTGCCCTGGCCTAGCCTGTGCTGGCCACATTTGGCAAGCCTTGCTTTTGTGGCCTTTGACGTGTCAATCAATCTACGTCAAAAGTTTCAAGTATGTTAATATATACCACAGTTTTATTTACATCTAAAAAAATTTGAAGGTATTCAATTGAAATTGTAATTTACCTTTTGGGACCAGAGGGTGTCTTTCCTTCATCTGTCAATTTCTTCTCTTTTGCATCCTCAATGAGGGCCTTCCACTCCCTATCTGGAATCATCAGAGGACGCTCATGCCTATCATTTTGTTTTAAGTTCTTCCTATATGTTTTTCGCGTATATTTTAAATATTGGCCAGCTGCGGCCGTGGCCAAGGTCTTATTAAAATTATTTACACCAAAAAGGATTTCTAGATGATCCATCAATTCTTTTTTGAGGTTGGAATTCTGGGAATTCCACCTCTCTCGTATGGTGGACCCAAAAATCAGCAAAGCCTTATTCTCCAAGGACCTGTAAAAACCATTGTTCCCTACACGCTAAATGATTATATGATTATTAATTTAAAAACAATAATTTAGATGATTTATATTTGTCTACATAGAGAACATGAAAAATACAAAATTTTAAAAATTACCTGGAACTTTAACTTGCTTTAATGGAAGCCCTTCCTCGTTGACCATAAAGGTTCCCTTAAGGGTCCCTGTGCTGGTCACATGTCTTGCTTTAGGAAAAGAACCCATATATTTTTTCAAATCATCGGCCTTATCTCCATCACCACCTCCAGAGCCTACCTGTGTTGTTGCTTCCTTGGTGGGCGTGTCGTGGCTCCCACCTAATGGTGTGGAAGGTGGAGATCTGAATAGTTGCATCTTGGCAGCTATACGAGGGCCTACGTTGGGACCCTATGGTGTCTGTGCAGCACCACTACTATCGATACAATGCATCTTGGTGTCAACAGGATCCAAAAATCTCTATATAAGAAAGAAAACTTTTTTTTGTTTACATAATGTAAAAGTTAAAAATCAAGATTTCATAATTGATCTTATGACATAAAAATAAAACAACTTGAAATTATGGTAATTACATTATATGTCTTAAGCCTTGTCATAACTTCTTTGATCCTTTCTTCAACCTCAGGAGTTTGATCTAGAATATTTAACAAGTGAGCTAGTTCCTTGTTTCCTTTATTGATCATTTTCTTTATTAAAATTGTAGGGTTGGAGGATTCATACAAATCCCTTTCGCCGAGCGAATCATCATCAACATCATATCCCGCCGACTACATATTCGACAAAATAAATGATAATTCAGTTATGTAAAGAAATAAAATAATTGATCACCACAGAAATAAAATGCACATTAAATGTTATTCGAAAATTGTTGTTCATTTACCTGTTCTAAGGCCGCTCTTGATTTACCACGATCATCCTGCCACATTACAATAAAATTAGAACCGTGATCATTATCATGAGAAATAAATTCAAATGTATGAGAAATTCAAATGTTGATAACAAAAATAGAACATAATGAAAATCATAAAATATGAGAGTCATTGCTTACAGGTTGGGTAAATTAGTATACGTACTGCCCCCATAATAACAACATTTGTATCTATTCAATTCAAATTGTAATCAATCAATATCTCTTCCCCTGCAGCTATTGATTTTATTGCACATACGAATACAAGGTTTTCTTCACACCCCTCAAATATGCAATTGGGTCGCTTATTTGTGGTCGCGGTTCGTGTACTATTTATAAACCCTGCAATATTCCTCGTTGTTTTTGGCCTTCCATCAATGTAGACAATTGCTCCTTTATTTTGATCATTGTCTTTTAGTTGTATATAATTTGCAGCCAAGCCATATCTTCGCATAATTTTTTTATATTGGACTATTCGTATCTAATATTTGTAGATATAACAGGGTCCGACGTACTCCGTCAATTCAGTTAATCTGTCGTAACAGACCTTTATGGCATCCATTGAAAATAGATCCAAACCATGTAATGACGATGGAGCAATCCGGTATATCCTTTCGTTTACACAAAAATCAGTGTTTATTTCAGGAAGATCCTTGGGTACCCATTGTTTCACTATATGTTTGTACCTCAAGGGCACCTCGATGTCATCTATGATCTCATGATAGTAAGAACATGATCCCCCTTTCACAAGAAAAAATTCCATGTGTTTATGGAATTTTCTTCTGATCTCCTCACCTCTAGTTGATCTTCACCTGTTAGACCTACTAGATGTCTCACTTTCTTCTATTCTACCTAAACTTCCCTCACTCAATGAAGATAGATCTGACAAATACCTATTTGCTTGTACGTCCTATAAAATCATTAATGACAGAAACGATCAATCAATCAAGATGTAACACTAGTTTATTACTAGTATCCTATTAGTATAATAGTAAGCTCATAATGATTACCATAGAGTTACTCTTTTTAGTATCCTATTATGTTGGGAATTTTTCTCATGTAACTTTACCCTAAGAGTTTTTGGACAATTTAAAGACAACCCAAATAATGGTATTT
>JASDQU010587934.1:45905-61191 GCA_032191745.1 Picea mariana | reverse complement strand
TCGTGTTTGACTTCCTCCATTACGGACTGCATGGATGCATTTATGGTGGTATTGATGGATGTATCATGGGAGGCAGTAGTAGCACTGAGTTGTTGCACTTCTTGTTGGGTCTCGAGGAAACTATATTGCAAGGTGTTGAAGTGAGACTCCAATTCTCGGCTACGGGTATGGGCCATGAGGATGGGTGAACTGAAAAGGGAGCAGTCAAGGTCAAAAAATTTTGCAGAAAAATGATATGGATGAATGTGATAAGGGAGAAGAGATGAATCTAATGGAATAGGTCTCAAATAATGGTAAAACAATTTCCAGACTTTTTTTTTTTTTTTAACAGCTGTGGGGTTATACTTCGGTCTGAAGAATGCTGTAGTGCTGAAATCCCCAAATTCTTAACCAAAAAGAAATGTGTATTTACTTGGCAACTCGAACACAGATGCCTGATAATAGATCTCGTCGGTTTAATTTGTTTATGTTTATGTTCCCCAAGGGTTAGTTATTCAAGGGTTCTATAGACAAGGGTTTGCCTTGTGTTATAGCTCTCTGATATACGTGCGGGGTCCAACAGTAGTACTCGGCCCAATATCTTAGGGCACTAACTAAGGAGGATAGACCGTACCCTTAGCCATACTACCCGACTACCCAGGTACCAGAGAGTATCTTCCCAAGTGTTGTTCTCGATGACACTATAATAGTCTAGCAGCCGATAGGTTTATCTAAAGAGGGATTTAGGAAATCTAGGCCGATCCATACACAGGTGTTGTCTGATACGCTATCACTTGAAGGGGTACCAACAAGGGTTACAAGGGTGGCCAATAGATGTGCGCTTAAGAACCACTTGTATTTCCTGTGTGTATGAATCCCTCAACCGTGGGTTTATGCGCGTAACAACAGATCTCTGTGGCTTAAAGACGTCGGAATATGTCTCTACCCTGAAGAAAAAAAATACCCACAATTTTTGCCAAGGAAAGTGATCTGATACCACTTGCAAGATACCAGATATAATAAATACGCATAATAGAAATAAAATGCTAGAAATGGAAAAATAACAGTAATATAACCAGCATAATCTCCACAATAACACAGAAATAATATGAGAACAACAACTGAAATAACACTTTGATTCAGAAAGCAATGTTCACAGGCCTCTTCGAGGGGGCAACCTCCAGTCGAGCAACGCTCTATTACAATAATCTCCAAGCTAGGGTTTTCATACCCTCGACCCTTATTTATACTAAATATTTCTATTAAGAGAAGCATCTAGAGGAAGATCCTTCTAGAAGCGGAAGCTTCTATTAAGTCTTCTTACATCTGCCTTATTCTATTTTATTGAAAGGCCTTATTAATATTGACCTTTATTACATCCGAATACATTGATCTACCTATTTGCAGGTTAGGACCTTAACATTTTCAATTTATACTTGTCAAGGTTTTGGCTTCTGAATTTATTTATTCAATACTCATGTTGACTAATTACTTGGCCCTTCTTTGTTTTGCACTTTCTGCTTTTGATAGAATACTAGATGCATTTTTTCTTCCCATTGACCTACTCTTGTGGTCATTCGTTTGACATTAATAAATTATTTTTCTTATTATCTTATTGACTTAATAATAACAACAATAGGAGAGGGATATGCAATTTTTGAATAAAAAATGTGTTCTCGATATCAAAACATCTCATATTCCTCAATTTCCTCTTTTCTCCTTCATATTCCAATGCTTTATTTTTATTTTTTTCGAAGGAAAACCTTGTGGAGAAACCCCATGGGATGCTTCACCACATTCATGGATGGCATTCCTAGTAAACCTGTCAACATTGATTAGTGCACCTAACCCAAGGGGATTCAAACCGAGCAACTTCTGACATGGAACTAACCAAATGCCCAACAAAATTGGTGACACTGGTTGAGCTAACCCCTTGGACTTCTTATTGTAAGAGGCGTTTTTAGCTTAGACAATGGGTCTAGAAGAGGTTGTGTCATATACCAGCAGGCTATAGCAGTTTTCTAGCCTATCTCCCCTACGAGGAAAGCAAGGGTATCACCCAAGGTTATTCAAGAAATGCATGAGGACAGTTCATGATGGGGTCATTCAAGACATCCACAAGAGCTAATATGCCTGACCCAACCTTGTCCCTTTCACAAGACCACCTTGAAATTTTGTACAAGATCATCTACCAATTGATCCAACCATTGGGACTGATATTCTCATGCCTTATATGTAGTCAGCGTGGAATGATATTATGTCAGTGCAGAGTGCATGTATCCAAAATGGCAAAAAAACTACAGCTATAGGATTAACTAAACCTAACAGAAAATTATATGATAGCAGTAAAGCTCAAGTAACAGAAAATAACAACAAAAATAAGCACACTAAGAGGTAGATAGCACCTGCAAATTTATACAAAGGAAAACTTCTACAATTTCTTTTAGAGTTGTTGGTTGTATTATTGAAAAATGATAACAGATACAAATGAGATGAGGGAACACTTATTTATACCAAAAATAAGTAGAAACCCTAACTTCAAGCTTAAGCTACTATAAAAGTGGTACGGCCCTTATTGCATAGAAGCGGTATTTTATGAGTAATGAAATATGGCAACACAAAGGTTTATGACTAGGACATCAAACATGAGCTTAAATACAAAATGGCTCATAGAATTAGACTCTAATGCCTGATAAATATGTTGCAGTTAGGTACTCTAGGGTGGATAAGTAAATTTAAATAGGTTGATAACTAGGAGAATTGCATCCTTTTTTACTTTTTTGACAGGTTTTGTAGCTATGTTAGAACTGATCACTGAGAACATCTCCGAGAATGGGTCATTGTAGAAGATTCACTAAGAGAAAGGTTCAGGCCAGGGGTGGATCTCTGTTGATCCATGTGTTCTTGAAAGAGATGTTGGGTAGCCAAGTGGTGCGGGGTGTGGAGCCAATATCTGAAAGCCCAGCGTGCACTGTCGAGAAAGCATTATGCCCCTCTAGTTCCTCGGTTCCCTAGCGGATGATTGGGGGAGATGTGTGTGTGAAGGATGGATATGACCAATCAGTATGTGGTAATAGGAATCAGTTCTGCCAGCTCAGTCTCCCTCAACCCCATTGAGAAAAAAGACGAGCTATGCATGAGTAAGGAAGCAATCGATAGTCAGTAGCTACCACCAAATCCAATCGGATCGAGTTCAATTTCTCCATGGCGGAAACCAAAGGGTTGGGCACATGTGAGAAAGAGTCACAACCCACCAGGGGTTGCTACAACCAATTAACCAAGGGTGGACCAATGCAGGGGTGCATAGGAGTCATGTGTGACAACTTCGAAGAATAATACTTGCACATGTTTAAACCAACCGACATTGTCTTGAAATATTCGGTGGTGAAAAAGATTTATAGTAATAATGATCAATGTGACAAACAGTTACATCGCGTCGCTTTCCCCCAATTTTGAAAATATTGAGTCATTAATGCATCTAACAGGGGGATGATTTGTCTTATTTAGAATGAAATAATTAATTACGATGGATGGCGGAAAGAACGACGTTAAGGCTATAGCAATCGACCTGTGTCTAGTGAGGCAACTTCGACGGAAAAGATGGAAGGCACTATCGACCAAGCTAATGGAAAGAAATGGACAGTAACTCCACACCAAATGAACGGCATGTGCCATTATAAGTCTAGTATCTTTTGGACGGGCAAAGTGTTTTGACTCATTGGTTTTTCCTTCTTCTCGAAGTTTTCTTTCCTTCGTATTTTGGCATTGGCTAGATAAAATACGTGCATAATCTCGTTGGCTATTTAGCAGGAAAGATCTCTCGTGTAGTTGAGTTCCAAACTGGGTCGGGGTTTTCATAATTTGAGACACATTAGTCACCATATCTTACATGGGGTCCTCAAGAAAACCCCAAGCCTGAACAAAGTCTAAGGCAATGAAGAACAGTTAGTTCCACATCTTGTGTTGCCCTGTGGAGTACAGTTTCAAGGGCTGACGTTCGGGAAAGTCCCACTGGTCAAATGTGTCGAGTTCGAGTAGTTAATTTAGGAGCTTATGAAGACGGTTCCTTCTGTCACATCGATCACTCCATAAGGAAATTGGCTCGAGGACAAGCCAAATAATAGTGGTGGGGGCTGGATTATTGGCACCCAAATTTTTTCTTAAAGATCGTGCGCACGCACAAAAACAATTGTGCACAAAATTCAATTTTTGTGTGCATTCCAGCAGTTGCGCAGTGGGTGACCTAAGGCAGGTGCGCCAGTGCAAGTTTTTTCAATGCGTGCCAATCCAAGTTTTGTGATTTGTATCAGTAATCGAGAAGATCCCCCATGCACATCGAAATAAAGAAAAGAATCTCTGGGAAATATTCTTGAATGATTACTTCAAGTAGCACGAGAGATCGTGGAGCAGTAAGGGGATGAGTTGGCAAGGTAGTTAAGATTACCACGACTCCAACGAGGCTATGTGGATTGCAGGCAGGTGATAGAAGCATGCGGGATTGGAAGTTAGTAGAGCAATTAGGGTAGAACTAAATGTGACAAAGCACTAAAGAAGAGAAGAGACAAAAAGGAGTAACGACGACAGAAAAAGAGTTACTCAGTTGATTGGTGAGTGATTGGTTGGTGTTGTCAATGTCTCTGAAGCTCACTCTAAGGCCGTGTTTTGTTATAACATAGCTGCAAAACCTAATATATGTCATAGCTGCAAAACATATGTTAGGTTTTGCAACTATGTTTTACTTTTTTACTTTTCTAACATATGTTAGGTTTTGCAGCTATGTTTTACTTTTTTACTTTTCTAACATATGTCATTCTCCCATTGCATATCACTATACAGGGCCAAAAAAAAGTGGAGCTGGACATGGCACACTTGTACCTATTGTTGGATCTCTGCCTATAGATTCTCAACACAGTGATGGGAGGCCATGACACAAAGTTGGCCAAATAGTGCAAGAAAAGCGGGAGTGGCAACACAGAGGCACTCACAACTTTCCTTTATGTCTTTTGACTGATAACTTCCCAACTTTTTCCCTGGCTATCATGGAAAATGAAAAGAAGCCTGAAAATTATGGTTGGGGCACTACAAATCCAGCTTAATGATGGGGCAAAGACCCTCCATGAATGACAAAGATGATCCTACTCTTGATGTGAGTCTAATCCTGACAACAACCTAAATGATTATCTTGGATATGTGCTATCACTTTGTTTTGTGCATTGATTGCATGACTTTAAGTTTATATTTCTTTTATTCCAAGTGGTTTTTTAAGGACAATAGTTTTATTATTGTATGCCAAGGTGGCATTTTTGATAGAACTTATGATCTGGACAACTTTGATAGCTTCTAAGGATTTTGTTCCAATGATTAAAGCAAGGTTCGGGGAGCTCCTAGGAGAGGTGTAGTCCAAGCATTTATAAATCAAGGACAATCCATTGAAAATGAAAACTCAAAATGTCAATGGAGTTTATCTGCAGAAAAATCATGTGGCTATAGTGCAGCTCTAAAGGTTGAGTTGAAATACCTTCATGATTATGTTGGGATCAATACAATCACAGGTTTAATAGCAGCTGGAAAAGTTGTTGCCCTTATCCAGCATGAATGGAGTCCAAAGTCTTTGATAGCCATTGGGTAAATAACCCTTGCAAATTAGTGAATATAAATAACCTTGATGCAAAAGATGATTATACAGTGGCATAGTATTGCAATGGAGCAATGTTTGCAGCATTTAAACAAGGTTGTTTGTGCATTTTATATAAAATTATGAAAAAAGCTTCCAACAGGATCTGAATCTTTATCAGGATGTGAAAAAATCTTTATCATTACTATTAGGATCTAAATCACATAAGAGAAACTTCATATGGTTATGATACAGGTAGAGAGATTTCACTATGGCTTGTAGAGAGCTTTCACTATGGCTAGATCATACATGCAGAGACTAGCAATATGAGAAGGACTAATGGGATTCATAGGGTAAGATCTGATATGGAATAAAGACTGGTACTTGTTTACCTTATGTTAACTAAGAGAAAGTGTTCATCTTTAATGCACTCTAACCATTGATTAGCTTCTACATAGTAATCCCATATCAACCATTCAACAGAGCCAGTAATCATGGCAAACTAGCAATCCTAGAATATGTGCTTCACCATTTCACAACAATCATATACAAGGCACAACCCAGATGATCCTAAAAATAGAAGAACCTAGAAAAAGTGAACAAAATACCCACATGTTGAGTTGTCTACAACCTACGATGCAACAAGATATACCAAGGAGAAGATACATATGGTAGCATGGATCCATTTATTCACTACACACATTTTTAGCTATATTATATTTAAAAAGAAATAAATAGATCTAAATTAAAATAACTAGAATTGATGGTTTTATAAACTTATATGTTGAAAGGAGCAATCACACCTGATCTGATGAATTGGTTGACATTACAGTTTGAATGGTTGGCCCCACGTGTTTCTCTTTAGCTGTATGCCCCTCTGTTAGTCTTAAGCTTCTCTCAATCGACGAAGAAATATCTTAAAGTACCTACCAAAATCATTCAACCTCCATAAATATCTAAAAAAACAATACAAGTAATATTTGTAGTGCATTATTTACTCTAAGATGCATTTTTACGAAAGTGTTAGAACATACCTGAATGATCTCCTCTTAGTTTCAAGAATAATTTATTGGATCCACGCATTTAATATTTGATCAAACTGTCTCCCTTGATTTGAAGTAGCAGCAACGAAGTCAACATTGACTTTGTTGTTTCTCTGTTGGATCGAGGGAGGTTTTCTCCAAGATTAAACGGCTCCAATAAATTATTCTTTACTGAACAGATCCAACCACGTGAAAATCTCTTATGGCCGCTCCCCCCCCGCTCCCTCACATCACTTTCAATTTCCCAATACCCAGCATATAAATCTATTGAAATATTTACAGCAAAAACAAACATATTAAAATATTCATGTACATCATCATTTAGTGCTTTTAGCCAGCCTCTTCTTCTTAGCTCTATAGTTCCTAAGCATTTCATCAATATCTGCGTCTTCGTTCTCTGGGTGCTCTTCAAAATCTGATTGTGATTGTATCTTATCATGAAGATCACGCCTAGTCGCAGGGTACTCACGGTGTAATGGAGGCCTCTGTGATGAGGCATCACCTACAAAAGAAAAAAATACAAAATTTAAATGGCCAGTTTTTAAATATCATTGAACTAGTTCAGTAATATTAAAAAAAACACCTGCAATGTAATTATTTACCTAGTTCACTGGTTGGCACTGCTAGAATGGTTTCCCCCGCATGCTCCTCTTCAACTGTACGAGCCTCAAGTACAACATACTCTGCCATTGAGACCAAAAACTTTATAAGGACAACCATAAATGTATAAGTAAAAAAAAATAGAAGTACAAAATGTATAACTACGAAATTATTAAGTATATGATTAAAATACAGTCATAATACCATCATGTGCTAGCTCGGTCATAGCACCATCATGCGACTGTGCCTCCATGGAAAATTGGGACTGAATGGGATCAGAACCATCTTCTAGTTGCAAACTGCTATCAACGCATTGCTCTGCAATAGTACTAGTGCGTTCGTTGACAGTGTTGCTCCCCTGATTAAAACAAAGCTGTAAATATTAATAATATCCAACATGACTGTATTCTTTTAGTAACAAAGGTTAATGTGGATTGAATTTTATTTACCTTATCCTACAAAGTGGTTCTTGGTATCTGCCCCAAGATTTTTTGATGTTCAAGTACCTCTTTATAGCCATACTTGTAACCAAGCTTGAGGTCTTCCTCCGTGGTTTCAGTACCAAACTCGTCACCCTGCATTGCATAAGAGTATGTATTTTTTATGTTATTCACAGAAATTACCTAAAAGTTTTAAGGCGATACAAATAATATATTTAGGTACTTACATTTCGTGACTGCAACTTCAAGTAGTCGCCCTGGCCTAGCCTGTGCTGGCCACATTTGTCAAGCCTTTCTTTTGTGTCCTTTGACGTGTCAATCAATCTATCATCAAAAGTTTCAAGTATGTTAATATATACCATAGTTTTATTTACATATAAAAAAATTTGAAGGTATTCAATTGAAATTGTAATTTACCTTATGGGACCAGAGGGTGTCTTTCCTTCATCTGTTAATTTCTTCTCTTTTGCGTCCTCGATGAGGGCCTTCCACTCCCTCTCTGGAATCATCAGAGTACGTTCATACCTATCATTTTGTTTCAAGTTCCTCCTATATGTTTCTCGCATATATTTTAAATATTGGCTAGCTGCGGCCGTGGCCAAGGTCTTATTAGAAGTATCTACACCAAAAAGGCTTTCTAGATGATCCATCAATTCTTTTTTGAGGTTAGAATTATGGGAATTTCACCTCTCCCGTATGGTGGGCCCAAATATCAACAAAACCTTATTCTCCAAGGACCTGTAAAAATCATTGTTCCCTACACGCAAAATGATTATATGATTATTAATTTAAAAATAATAATTTAGATGATTTATATTTGTCTACATAGAGAAAATGAAAAAAATAAAATTTTAAAAATTACCTAGAACTTTAACTTGCTTTAATGGAATCCCTTCCTCGTTGACCATAAAGGTTCCCTTAAGGGTCCCTGTGTTGGTCACACATCTTGATTTAGGAAAATCAACCATATAGTTTGTCAAATCATCAGCCTCATCTCCATCACCACCTCTAGAGCCTACCTGTGTGGTTGCTTCCTCGGTGGGCATGTCGTGGCTCCCACCTAATGGTGTGGAAGGTGAAGATCTGAATAGTTACATCCTGGAAGCTATACGAGGGCCTATGTTAGGATCCTGTGGCGTCTGTGCAGCGCCACTACTACCGATACCATGCATGTTGGTGTCAGTGGGATCCAAAAATCTCTATATAAGAAAGAAAACATTTTTTGTTTAGATAATGTAAAAGTTAAAAATCAAGCTTTCATAATTGATCTTATGACATAAAAATAAAACAACTTGAAATTAAGGTAATTACATTATATGTCTTAAGCCTTGTCATAACTTCTTTGATCCTTTCTTCAACCTCAGGAGTTTGATCTAGAATATTTAACAAGTTAGTTCCTTGTTTCCTTTATTGATCATTTTCTTTATTAAAATTGTAGGGTTGGAGGATTCATACAAATCCCTTTTGCCAATCGAATCATCATCAACATCATATCTCGCCGACTACATATTCAACAAAATAAATGATAATTCAGTTATGTAAACAAATAAAATAATTGATTGCCACAGAAATAAAATGCACATTAAATGAAATTCGAAAATTGTTGTTCATTTACCTGTTCTGAGGCTGCTATTGATTTACCACGATCATCCTGCCACATTACAATAAAATTAGAACCGTGATCATTATCATGAGAAATAAATTCAAATGTATGAGAAATTCAAATGTTGATAACAAAAATAGAACATAATGAAAATCATAAAATATGAGTCATTGCTTACAGGTTGGGTAAATTAGTATACGTATCGCCCCCATAATAGCAACATTTGTATCTATTCGATTCAAATTGTAATCAATCAATATCTCTTCCCCTGCAGCTATTGATTTTATTGCACATACAAATACACGGTTTTCTTCACGCCCCTCAAATACGCAATTGGGTCTCTTATTTTTGGTCGTGGGTCGTGTACTGTTTATAAACCCTGCAATATACCCCATTTTTTTTGGCCTTCCGTTAATGTAGATAGTTGCTCCTTTATTTTGATCATTGTCTTTTAGCTGTATATAATTTGTTCCCAAGCCATATCTTCGCATAATTTTTGTATATTGGACTATACGTATCCAATCTTTGTAGATATAACAGGGTCCGACGTACTCTATCAATTCAGTTAATGCGTCGTAACAGACCTTTATGGCATCCATGGAAAATAGCCCCAAACCATGTAATGACGATGGAGCAATCCAATATATCCTTTCGTTTACACTAAAATCAGTGTTTATTTCAGGAAGATCCTTGGGTACCCATTGTTTCACTATATGTGTGTACCTCAAGGGAACCTCGATGTTGTCTATGCTCTCATGATCGTAAGAACATGATCCCCCTTTCACAAGAAAAAATTCCATGCGTTTATGGAATTTTCTTTTGATTTTCTCACCTCTAGTCGATCTCCGCCTGTTAGACCTACTAGATGTCTCACTTTCTTCTATTCTACCTGAACTTCCCTCACTCAATGAAGATAGATCTAACAAATACCTATTTTCTTGTGTGTCCTATAAAGTCATTAATGACAGAAATAGTAAGTCAATGAAGATGTAACACTAGTTTATTACTAGAATCCTATTAGTATAACAATAAGCTCATAATGATTACCATAGAGTTACTCTTTTTAGTATCCTATTATGTTGGGAATTTTTCTCATGTAACTTTACCCTAAGAGTTCCTGGACAATTTAAAGACAACCCAAATAATGGCATTTATGAAAAAAATGAAGAAAGGTCGAACTTTAACTCAATGAAAACATTACCCTCGTCGAAAATATGAACCCAGGGAGAAGAAACAGTAGAAAGGTAAAGGTGGCCTATACATGTCTAAAGGGAGAGAGCAATTGAGAGTAAAGTACATTGTTAAGTAACAAATACGAGAGTTGTTATTGATTTGTATCTTCACAACTCCCAAGGTATCTTCACAACACCTGAATTCCTTCACAACTCTCGATGCAAGCAGGAATGACTGCAAACCAGTCAATTATTGTGACTATTCTTAAGGCATGTTGTGACCTTGTTGATGTCAAATTAGGTATGCAGCTTCATACCCACATTATTAAAGTTATAATTGAGCCAGATATTCATATGGCTAGTGCCTTAGTCACCATGTATGCTCAATGTGGGATGATAGAGGATGCATTTCAAGTGTTTCATAACATGCTCTAGAAAGATGTTGTTTTATGGACAGCCATGATTTTAGGATATGCAAAAAATGAGCAGTATGATGAAGCCCTTGAACTCTTTTGTAAGATGACAAGGGCCGCATAAAGCCTGATCAATTCATGTTTGCTAGTGTGCTAAGTGCATGTGCATCCCTTGGATCTCTGGAACATGGCAAGGGAATCCATTCTTATATTTTGAAAAGGAAGTTTGAATCAGACCTCTCAATTGGCAACACAAGTTAAGCCAAATCAGTTTGCCTTTTCCATTATTCTTAGTGCATGTGCCACATTAGCTACCCTAGAAAAGGGAAAAATGTTCCATGCACACATGATCAAAACAGGATTTGACACAGATGTTTCTATTGCTAATGTTCTTGTTACAATGTATACCAAGTGCAGGAGCATAGAGGATGGAGCTTGGAAAGCATTGCTTGGCAGACATTGCATGGAGGACATTGCATGGCAGACATTGCTTGGTGGAGATTGCATGGCGGAAAGAATTGTTTGGCAGACATTGGAGCTAGGAAAGCATGCAGTAGAGTGTATTGACAATGAGGATAGATATCAATATCTTATTGTTGAAGATCTTTGTTGAAATGCACAAGGAAGGTTGTAAGCTAAATCAATTCACATTTCCAAGTTTTCTCAAGGCTTGCGCTAATATTGTGGCCACAAAGCAGGGAAAGCATGTTCATTACCATGCTATTAGATATGGTTTTGAGGTCGATAAGTGGGTAATTCTCTTGTAGACATGTATGCAGAATGTGCGAGTGTGGATGATGCCTGAGTGTGGTAATTTTATATTTTCTATGGTGAAGAAAATCCGCATGCAAAATTAATGTTGACAGAAGTAGATATATTGTGGAAGCATCAGAGAAAGTTGGAAAGTGGAAACATAGTTTTTAACACCCATGAATATTAATATAGAGAAGGCATTTGGATGTCTCACACAAGACAAAATTTATCTGCAAATTTTGAAAAAAAAATTGAGGAAAGACAAATTGGATGATTTGCGACCTGGTTTTGAAGCAGCCTTAATGTTCATATTAATGTTCATGTTCTTCCTAATACATAGCTAGAGATTGTTAGTGTTCCATAGAAACCTTTGTATGATGGAGCAGTCTGTCATGCTTATTATGAGAGCACAACAAGTCAATCACAACTAAGTAATCAAATTATGGTGAATGAAGTAAAATTATACATCGAGAGTTTAATGAGTGAGATGACAAAATGGGACTAAAAGGAACCTTGTTCTACATGATATCACACAAGAGCCATCCTTCCATCCTCATAGTGAGAAACTTGCAAATTGCTTGTAGTCTCATCAACACCAACGTTGAGACACCTATATGGATATAAAAAATAAAATAATAAAAACTCCATGTATGCAATGACTACCATACCGCCATCAAGTTCATCTCCAAGCTTGTTGGTTGGGAATTTGTTGTGCGAGATGCCCATTGCTTGCATCATTTCAACAATGGCCTATGTACCTGACGGTAATATTGGTAACGTTTTAGAGTAAGTGCAATTGACAATATTCATTCTTTTTCCCTGTGTCGAGATACATAAGAATTGCATGCTATTCAGTTTACGATGCATACTACATAGTAATTTTTGAAACTACTACTTTGCCTACTTTACTTGATGTTTGCTTACCTTCATTTTCACTGAAAGATAACTACTACTTAGAGATGGAGGATGCAATATTCACCCTGTTTGTACTAAGGAATCATATGGAAGCCTGTAGATTTGGTGTTTATGATCATTGGGAGCCTTTTGAAAGAGAACCATTTTGAAGACAATTTTCACCCTATTTAGACCACGTATAGCATACAAAACATGTAAGTTCAATTTGGTGACTCATGCTAATTCCATTGCTAAATAGTATTTATATACAATTTTGGAGATGATTTGTAGATTCTTTTGTGTTGGATTTACCTTCTGGGTTTGTGAGACGAGGAAGTTTCTAAGCCTGACTTCATCTCCAAATTTAAAACAGTGGCCACAGAGACCTCATGACAGAAACTATTCTTCTTTTGGCTAATGATTGTCATTTTAATGAGGATCTAGTGTGTTGGAATTCGGAAAGAAAAAAGTTACCACAGAATAATAGCCTCATATAGAGGATCGATCCACCAATTTAAGGAATGGGATGTCTTGTTTTATTTGTGCTCATTGGAGACGGGCATTCAAGATCTAGTCAGTCTTATTTCTATTTTGGGCTAAGTTAGACAACAAATTTGTGGATAAATTTTCATGTAGTAGACTTCTGGAAATGTTTGAAATTTCCTTTGGCAAATTATGGTGCAAACCTAAATTGGTTTCCAACAACATGTCTATTGGTTGTCTCATTACAAAACAAAAACAAAGATGATTATAAGGGTTTCTCCATCTCCAATTTGTTTTCATCATCAATTAGAGGTCGAAAAACATATTGTTGATATCCATCCATATATCAATCATATTGTTGATCTCCATCCATATATCAAGTGGATTCAATGTGGATGATCCAAATTACGTTCGTGGATTTCTGCCAATGCTCCGATTGAGATTCCTTGAGGGGGCATTGGTTAATTCCACCCATTTCGCCAATTATGGTATAAATTTCTTCAAATGGGTCGATTTTCTAAATTGTGTATATCGATTACAACTCTATTTTCTTAAACTTATAAGCTAAACAGGTAAGTTTTCTTCACCGTCCATTAAGTTTTGAAGTGGAACAGTCCCTATTTCTCATATAAGATGCAGTCTCTTTGTATGCAAATGATGGGTTCCATTCCCATGCCATTCATAACCATTGATGTGTATCAAATACCCCAACAGAAGGGTAATGAGAGTCGGTACAAGAACAATCAGGACTTTAATGCATTGATAATGGATAACCAATTGATGAATCCATTCAAAATGCAAGTGGACACCAATAGCTATACTCGTTTCATATTAAAATGCATTGACAGTAGGTCTCTGGCAGACAATAGAAGAGTCCAGCAACACATGATTTATAGTGGGTTCGAGCCAGGTATCATTCTGAGCAATCACCTTAGCATGCAAAATGTGGAAGTGTGGAGAATGCACGCCAAGTGTTTGAGAGAATGCTTGAATGGAATTTAGTGTCATTGAATATAATGATTGCAATGTATAGTAAGAATGTATATTATGAAGAGGCAATGGATCTTTTTGGCCTAATGCATCGAACAGGGGTCAAGACTGGGGAATTTATGCTTGTTAGCATTCTAGGAGTTTGTGCGAGTCTTGGAGTTGTCGATCAGGGGAGGGAGTTGCATGCTCACATTGCTAAAACTGGATTTCAGTTATATGTTTCTGTGGGGTGTGTTCTTGTTACAATGTATGAAAAATATGGGATTGTAGATTATGCATACAAAGTGTTTGATGAAATGGCCACAGTAAGCTCAGCATTGTGGAATTCAATGATTGCAGCATGTGTGCAGAATGAACTTGATTTGTAGGCCCTTGAACTCTTTTCTGAAATGTGTCATCTAAGCCTGAGATTGGACATATTTACGTTTGTCAGTGTTCTTCGGGCTTGTGAAAACCTTGGTGTTCTGGAATAGGGAAAAGAGCTTCACGTCCATGTGATCAAAACTGGATTTGAGTCAAATATATCTGCAGCTAGTGCCCTTGTTACCATGTATGCTAAGTGCAGTAGCATAAAGTATGAACACAAAGTTTTCAAAAGAGAAACCAGACATGACTTGATCTTATTGAGTGCAATGCTTACAGGATATGCTCAGGCTAATTTTGGAGAGGAGGCACTGGACCTCTTCTATGAAATGCAATGAGTAGGTATGAAATCAGATCAATTCATCTTTGCAAGTATTCTCCAGGCATGTGCCAGTTTGGAAACTTTAGGATATGGTAAGGATATCCATACCCATATCATTAAAACTAGATATGGGTTGGATGTTTCAATGGGAAATTACTTCTTACCCAAATTATTAAATTTATAATTAAGCCAGATATATGCCTAGCTAGTGCCCTAGTCACCATGTATGCTCAATATGGGATGATAGAGGATGCATTTCAAGTGTTTCATAACATTCTTGAGAAAGATGTTGTTTTATGGACAACCATGATTGCAGGATATGCAAAAAATGAGCATTATGATGAAGGCCTTGAACTCTTTTGTAAGATGAAAAGGGCTTGCATAAAGCTTGATCAATTCACGTTTTTTAGTGTGCTAAGTTCATGTGCATCCCTTGGAGCTCTGGAGCATGGCAAGGGAATTCATGCTTGTATTTTGAAAAGGAAGTTTGAATCAGACCTCTCAATTGGGAATACTCTGGTTACTCTTTATGCTAAATGTCCAAGAATAGAAGATGCTCACAAAGTCTTTGAGAAAATGCCTAAATAGGACATTATTTCATGGATTGCATTGATTTC
>JASDQU010587933.1:16808-28618 GCA_032191745.1 Picea mariana | reverse complement strand
GGAATGGGCAATGGCTACAACAACCCTGCTAGATTTCTATGTTTGGTCTTCACCTTCAGACACTCTAGACATTTGGCTATGTAATTAGCCACTTCTTTCTTCATTCCTAGAAAAAAATATTGGCTTCTTACATTTTCAATTGTCTTCTAATATCTTGGGTGCCCAACATATGACACATTATACATTTATTTCCCTCATCACTATATTTTTCAGCTCATTGGAATTTGACACATATACTTTTCCTTTGTACATGAGAATTCCATATTCCTGCAGTTCATAATCTTTATTTTTGCTGCAAATTATCTTTCTATAATGTTTCTTTTATTTTCAAATAGTGCCGATCTAAATTTGTTGTTTCAATAATTTTATCTTTCAGATTAGTCCTGTATGTATTAATGAATCCAATATGCATTTAATGAACTCTCTTGTTGAGTGCATCAACCACTTGATTTTCTTTGCCTTTGATGCACTTAATTTCAAAGTCATATTCAAACAAAAATTCGATCCATCTAGTTTGTCTAACATTTAATGTTGGTTGGCCAAACAAATGATTCAGACCACAATGGTCTATCCTTAACTCAAATTTCCTCCTCATGAGGTAATGTATCCACATCTTTAATTCATGTACAATTCCTGCTAATTCCAAGTTATGTGTAGCATAATTCCTCTCATGCTCTTTTAATTTTCAGAACTCATAGAATACCACATGATCTTTTTGTGTGAAGACTCCATCGAGCCCTTCCTTGCATGCATTTGTGCACACAACAAAGTTTTCATATGGATTTGCAATCTTCAATATTGGCGCATTGGTCAATATGTATTTTAGTTGCTGAAATATTTCTCCACACTTGTAAGTCCATTCAAATTTCACTCCCTTCTTTTGCAAAGAAGTGATTGGGCTTACAATCTTTGAGAATCATTTTATGAATCTTTGGTAATACCCTGCAAGACCAATGAATGATCTGACCTCTGTCACATTTCTTGGCGTTGGCCATTCTCTAATGGCCTCTATTTTCTGGGGATCCACTCCTATCCCATCTATTTAAATAATATGCCTCAAGCAATGAATTTTCTTTTGATAAAATATGCACTTACTTGGATTAGCATACAATTTATGCTCTTTTAAAACTTACAATATCATTCTTAAATGTTTCTCATGTTCCTCCTCTATCTTTTAGTAAATGAGTATATCATCTAGGAACACAATTACAAACTTGTCCAGTCATTCCTTGAACACTCCATTCACCAGGAACATAAAAACAATTGGGGAATTTGATAGACCAAATGGTACTACATGTTTATATTATGGTAGCTGCAAGAGGTATTGATGCAGGAGCATCACCAACATCAAGCGAGGCAACGCGGAAGCGAAGGACAGTTGGACAAGCCAGCGCGAATTTTGAAATTACCTTGGAGTTGTTGCACGATCTTAAATGAAGTCATTAAGAAGGAGTGCACTTGTATAATGTAAATGTACCTTGAGCGATTTGCTCTCGTCCTTAGTAGGTAGAAGGCATTTATATTAGTTAATGTAGGTAGATAGAATTTAATTCTAGATTAGACAGTTTTAGAGCGCAAGAGGGAAACATGATATAGACACCCTCATTGTGTATTGTAACATGATTATGAAGCAACATTACTGGAGAGAGCAAGAGCATGCAGAGAGCTGCGTAAGAACACCCATGTACAGATATTTGGATTAATCGAAAGAGGTTGATTCAAATTCATGGTTTTGTGTTTGTTCTCTGTGTATTAATGTTGAATGCTATGCTCATGAATGTTTGCTTCCTGTTATACACTTACTTTATATGCTGTGTATATGATTTCATGTTTGGATTTGAAGTCTGAAAGGAAGTAGGAATGAGTTTCAATTGTTTCTCTATCTGAGCAAGAATTCCTGCAAGGAGTGCATTTGAAGTGTCTGCAAGGAGTGCGTTGACAAAGGGATCATATAGGGTATCTTTTGTTCTCATTCATACAGAAGTGCAGGCAGGCACAAGAGTCGTGCAAGGAGTGCGCAGGCTGAGCGAAGTCTCAGGGTTGTGGACCTTAGTGAGGCATTTGAAAGACTGCTGCTGCAGGTGTGCGCAGGGTTGAAGGAAATTCAGCACTTAGAAGTGTTTGAAGGTTTCCGCAAGGAGTGCATGCAAGATTCTTCTTTAAGACTCGACGCTGAGAGAAAGATCAGGAGGTATAGGACCTTCGAGTAATCGTCGAAGAGAAGCACAGGAAGCTTGTGCTGTGAAGTGTTTAGCAGGCGTCGTAACTTCACGTCGCAAGAGGACAAGTTTGTGGGGGAACACTTGGTCATTCATAGAAATCATTAGGAGGAACGAACGGTCGATATCCTCTGAGGAGGATTTGCGAATTTTCGTGGGCCGTTAGATCTCACAGAGAAGAAGGGGAGATACAACGAGTATTCCCTAAAGGGTCAAAGCTAAGGAGGGGCAGGACCATAGATCTGAGCCATAAGGGCTGTGGGATCTACACGTGGAATCCCATATCAGGGTTTCGTGGGTGGAAGTCCCGTGAACTTGGTAACGAGAATCGTGATATCACGAAACACGATATCCCGACAGCTTAGTGGAATTTTGTGGGCCACAACGGAGTCAGTGAGGTGGACAGGTGGCACACTATTTCGGAGTTTCATGGCGAGAAGTCCCGAAACATTTGCATCAGGATTCGTGATACTGTGAAGTTTGAAATCCCGACAGAGGTGACAGGGCGTTGAAAAGTCAACTCGCGTGTGTATTGGAGTTTCGGCATATCGAGATTCGAGAGTCGGGGAAGCAAGTTACTCGACACCGCGAGTGCCAAAATCGCGATAGGAAAAATCCCGAAAGGGTAAAGGAAAGGTCAGCGTTGATTGGTTTCGGGTTTCGGGGATTCAAGAACCGAACGCTCGACCACTGGATTCGCGAAGTCGTGAAATCCTATCTCCCAAGTGTATAGAGGGGATCCCATAAGAGGTTGCTGTGGGTGTAGATTTCCCGATAGGGAAATAGAAGGACCGTTAGAGTTCTTCGGGCCAGTGGAAAAGGGAAAGATCCTGTGCTGACGTGGACCTTTTGACCTGTGGGTTGAGGACGTCGGCATCATCTGGTATCAGAGCTCAGAAAGGTTCTTTGCTTTCTATAGCAGAGAGAAAGAGAATTCACCATGCCGCCAAGGAGAAGGGACATGCAATCACCCGATTCAGAGGATAGGGAAATGCCGAGAAGAAGGGGTAGGCAGATCACAGATCCAGCGATGGAGAGAGAGATGCATGATCTACGAGCTAGACTCGAAGACATGGAGACAACACAAAGGTATACAGTCAGTGCTGGGGATCTTAGTGATTCCGAAAGCGAGATTGAGGTTGAACGTGAAGAAGAAGTTGCATCCGAAGATGCATCAAACGAACATTTGATCAGAGATATTGCAAGGATGGGTGCAAGAGAGAAGATAGACATTCTAGTTTATGAGGGAAACTTGGATGCAGAGGAGCTTCTAGACTGGATTAGAGCTCTAGACACATACTTCGACTATGAAGACGTTGAGGAGGACAAGAAAGTCAAGCATGCTATCATGAGATTGAAAGGACATGCAGTATTGTGGTGGGATGAGCTACAAGCTGACATACACTGCAAGGGCAAGCAAAAGATCAAAATATGGGAAAGAATGATCACGAATATGAAGGAGAAATTCATCCCCATAGATTATCAAATTACTCTGTTCAGGAGGATGAAGAACCCGAGACAGAAGCTGATGACACTGAAAGAATACACTGAAGAATTCTACAAGCTGAACATCAGGGCAGGTCATCGAGAGAGTGATGATGAAAAAGTTTCCAGATACATGAATGGCTTGAGATATGATATCCAGGATGAGATGAGCATGGTAACCATCCAAACGGTGGAATATGCTTATCATATGGCTCTAAAAGCAGAAGAGAAGCTGAGCCGAAAGCAAGGTCACAGAGGCTGAGGCAGAAGTCATCCCAGAGGCAAATCAGTTGCCCAAGACAAATATCAGAAGCCCAAGGAGGACTAGAAGAAACCTCAGACTCGAATTGAGAGAGGTGGAACCTCATAGAGAGGGCAACATGATGAACAACGAGGGCAACATAATGAGCAGAGAGGAGAGTATGCTAATAACAACACTTTTCCTCCTACTAGAGGTAGAGGAAGAGGAAGAGGTAGAGTAATAACATGCTTCACATGTGGAAAGAATGGGCACAAGTCTTACGAGTGTCCAGATAAAAAGAAGGATATTGGAGAAGTCACATCGCCAAAGCACAGAGGCGGGATGTTGAGGCAGAAGATGCTAAAAGCGGAAGATCACTGATGATGCGAAAAGATCTGTTGACACCAGAGAAAGAGGTGGAGAGTTCAGTCTAAAGGACCAAACTTTTCTGGACTGCTTGCAAGACCAAGGACAGGGTATGCAAGGTCATTGTAGACAGTGGTAGCAAGGATAATCTTGTTTCGACAGAGATGGTAGAAAATTTGGAGCTGGAAACGATTGATCATACAAGCCCATACAAAATTTCATGGCTACAAAAAGGACACCAGGTAACTGCCACTAAACAATGTTTAGTTGAATTTAAGATAGGAGGATATAATGATAAGATCTTGTGTGATGTCATTCCTATGGATGTTTGTCATCTATTGTTGGGTATACCATGGAAATATGACAGGAATGTGATTCATGATGGGAGAATGAACACATACACCCTAGAGAAGAATGGGAGGACACACATGTTGCTTCCAATCAAAGATAAGGAGGTGAAGCCGGAAGTAAGCAATACAATACTTCTCATGAGTGGGAAGGAACTTCTTACAGAGGTTAAGAAGAAGGAGGATCCATAGTTCATAGTGGTTAGGAAACTGAAGATTGTTTTGACTAGCACAAGAGTGGATGATTTACCAGAAGAAATTCAGGAACTGCTGGAAGAGTTCGTTGACATAGTAGTGGATGAACTACCTCGTTCATTGCCACCGATTAGAAGTGTGAGTCATCATATCGATCTCATACCAGGATCCAGTTTGCCAAATAAAGCTGTGTATAGATTGACTCCGCAAGAGAATGAAGAAGTTAAAAGGCAAGTCCAGGATTTGTTGGACAAAGGTTTGGTCAGAGAAAGCTTGAGTCCATGTACTGTTCCAACAGTACTCAGTTCGAAGAAAGATGGAGGCTGGAGGATGTGTACTGACTCAAGGGTGATTAATAAGATAACCATCAGGTACATATTTCCATTGCCGAGGATGGATGATCTGATGGATTGCTTGAGTGGAGCAAAGTATTTTTCAAAGATTGATTTGAAAAGCGGTTATCATCAAATCCGCATGAGAGAAGGTGATGAATGGAAGACAACATTCAAAACCAATGAAGGGTTGTATGAATGGCTTGTTATGCCATTTGGATTAACAAATGTGCCAAGTACCTTCATGAGGTTGATGAACGAAGTCCTGAGGGAGTTCATCAGGAAATTTGTCATTGTGTATTTGGATGACATACTGGTTTACAGTAAGACAGTGGCAGAGCATCTCAAGCATTTGGCTACAGTGATGCAGAAACTACAGTAGGAGAAGATGGTGATAAACATGAAGAAATCCTCGTTTATGAAGACAAAGCTCATCTATTTGGGATTTGTTATTTCGACAAATGAGTTGAGGATGGATCCAGATAAGGTGGAGGTAATCAAGAATTGGCCATCATCGAAGAACATATTTGAGGTGAGAAGTTTTCACGGATTGGCTAGTTTCTACAAAAAATTCATCAGGAATTTCAGTGGAATTAGCACAACGATGATGGATACAGTGAAGAAAAGACACAAGTCTTTTCACTGGATAGAATAAACTGAGAAGAGTTTCAATCTGTTGAAGAGGAAGATTACGGAACAACCAGTTTTGGTGTTGCCGGATTTCTGAAAGACATTTCAAGTGAAATGCGATGCAAGTGGATTTGCAATCGGGGCAGTCTTGAGTCAGGAAGACAGACTGATAGCATACTTCAGCGAGAAGCTGAATGAAGCGAAGGTGAAGTACTCCACATATGATAAGGAGTTCTATGCTATCATTCAGGCATTAAAGAAATGGAGGCATTACTTGATCCCGAAAGAATTTGTCTTATACAGTGACAATCATGCACTGCAATTTGTGACTCAACAGGAAAAGTTGAATCAGAGACATGTCAAATGGGTTGAATATATGCAGAATTTCACTTTTGTAATTAAACATATTTCTGGTATTGCTAAAAAAGTTGCTGATGCTTTGAGTAGGAAGTGTTTGCTATTGTAGGAGTTCAGAGTCAAAACGTTGGGTTTTGATGATCTCAGGAACATGTACGTAGACGATCCAGATTTTAAAGAGGCGTATGAAGCGACTGAGAATCCAGTTCTCAGAGAAAGAAGGCAATGGGACGAATACATGATCCAGGAAAGATTGCTGTTCAAGAGCAATCAACTGTGTATTCCGAAATGCTCCATGAGGGAGAATTTGCTGAAGGAGAAACATAGTGGAGGATTGGAAAGGCACTTTGGTCACGACAAGACGTTCGCAAAGCTAAATGAATCATATTTTTGGCCAGGAATGAGAGCAGATGTCAAGATATTCGTAGACAGATGCAGAATTTGCCAGCATTCGAAGGGAAGAAGACATAATGCAGGGTTTTATCAACCATTGCCCATACCAGAGAGGTCGTGGGATGCGATTAGCATGGATTTCATATTGGGGTTGCCAAGAACGGAAAGAGGTTTTGATTCAATCTTTGTGGTGGTGGATAGATTTTCCAAGATGGCACACTTCATTCCATGTCAGAAGACCAGTGACACAACTCACATTGCAAATCTGTTTTTCAAAGAGGTCATTCGACTTCATGGGTTGCCGAGAAGTATAGTTTCGGATCGAGATACTAAGTTCATAGGGAATTTTTGGAGGACCTTATGGAAGAAGCTAGGAACTAACTTGTTATTTAGTTTAGCTTATCATCCTCAGACAGATGGATAGACAGAAGTAGTAAACAAAAGTCTGGGAGACTTGCTGAGAAGCTTGGTGACGGAGCACCACAACCAGTGGGACCACATATTACCACATGCAGAGTTTTCTTATAATGACTCAGTTAATAGGAGCACATGGTAGAGTCCATTTCAGGTTGTCTATGGCATGCAGCCGAGAGGAATTTCTGAATTGAGGGATTCAGAACAGACTGCAACTAGGAGCGCTAGTGCAGAAGAATTCGCAGAGGTGATGAAGGAACTTCACAACCAGGTGAAGGAGCGACTACAGAATTCAAGCCAAGAGTACAAGTGTAGAGCAGATCAACATCGAAGAAAAATTCAGTTTGAGGTTGGTGATTCGATTCTGGCACATTTAAGAAAAGAAAGGTTCCCGAAAGGAACATATAATAAATTAAAGATGAAGAAAATCGGACCATGTAGGGTCTTGAAGAAATTTGGGGTGAATGCTTACGAGATTGAATTACCCGATGGGATCGGAATTTCTCCGATATTTAATATCTCAGATTTGTACCCATATAAGGTTGAGGAAACTGGAACAGGAAATGAGAAACCAGTGATCCAGTGGACAAAGCAGATGCCAGTTGTAGATAATCCACATATGGAGTGCATACTGGATAAAAGAGTGAGCAAGAGGACCAGGCGAAAACAATATTTTGAATATTTGGTCAAATGGAAAGGCCATCCAGTTGAATATGCCAGCTGGGTGAACGAAGCAGAGATCCAGAAGCATGGACAGACCGTGCATGAGTTCATGGACATGAGCCCATGAAATTTTTCAAGCCAGGGAGTATGATGCAGGAGCATCGCCAACATCAAGCGAGGCAACGCGGAAGCGAAGGACAGTTGGACAAGCCAGCGCGAATTTTGAAATTACCTTGGAGTTGTTGCACGATCTTAAATGAAGTCATTAAGAAGGAGCACACTTGTATAATGTAAACGAACCTTGAGCGATTTTCTCTCGTCCTTAGTAGGTAGAAGGAATTTATATTAGTTAATGTAGGTAGATAGAATTTAATTCTAGATTAGACAGTTTTAGAGCGCAAGAGGGAAACAGGATATAGACACCCTCATTGTGTATTGTAACATGATTATGAAGCAGCATTGCTGGAGAGAGCAAGAGCATGCAGAGAGCTATGTAAGAACACCCATGTACATATATTTGGATTAATAGAAAGAGGTTGATTCAAATTCATGGTTTTGTGTTTGTTCTCTGTGTATTGATGTTGAATGCCATGCTCATGAATGTTTGCTTCCTGTTATACATTTTATTTATATGATGTGTATATGATTTCATGTTTGGGTTTGAAGTCTGAAAGGAAGTAGGAATGAGTTTCAATTGTTTCTCTATCTAAGAAAGAATTCCTGCAAGGAGTGCAGTCGAAGTGTCCGCAAGGAGTGCATTGACAAAGGGCTTAGATAGGGTAGCTTTTGTTCTCATTCATACAGAACTGCAGGCAGGCACAAGAGCCGTGCAAGGAGTGTGCAGGCTGAGCAAAGTCTCAGGGTCGTGTAACTGAGTGAGGCATTTGAAAGACTGCTGCTGCAGGTGTGCGCAGGGTTGAAGGAAATTCAACACTTAGAAGTGTTTGAAGGTTGCTGCAAGGAGTGCGCGCAAGATTCTTCTTTAAAACTTGATGCTGAGAGAAATCTCAGGAGGTATAGGACCTTCGAGTAATCGTCGAAGAGAAGCACAGGAAGCTTGTGTCGTGAAGTGTTTAGTAGGCGTCGTAAGTTCGCGCCGCAGGAGGACAAGTTTGTGGGGGAACACTTGGTCATTCACAGAAATCATTAGGAGGAACAGACGGTCGATATCCTCTGAGGAGGATTTGTGAATTTCCGTGGGCCGTTAGATCTCACAGAGAAGAAGGGGAGATACAACGAGTATTCACTAAAGGGTCAAAGCTCAAGAGGGGAAAGACCGTAGATCCAAGCCATAAGGGCCATGGGATCTACACGTGGAATCCCATATCGGGGTTTCATGGGTGGAAGTCCCGTGAACTTGGTAACGGGAATCGCAATATCACGAAACGCGATATCTCGACAACTCAATGGAATTGTGTGGGCCACAACGGAGTCAGCGAGGTGGATAGGTGGCACACTATTTCAAATTTTCATGGCGAGAAGTCTCGAAACATTTGCATCAGGATTCACAATACCGCGAAGTCCAAAATATCGACAGAGGTGACGGGGCGTTGAAAAGTCAACTAGCGCGTGTATTGAAGTTTCGACATATTGGGATTCGGGAGTCGTGGAAGCAAGTTACTCGACACCGCGAGTGCTGAAATCGCGATAGGAAAAATCCTGAAAGGGTAAAGGAAAGGTCAACGTTGATTGGTTTTGGGTTTCGGGGATTCGAGAAGCAAATGCTCGACCACTGGATTTGTGAAGTCGTGAAATCCGATCTCCTAAGTGTATAGAGGGGATCTCGTAAGAGGTTGCTGTGGGTGTAGATTTCCCGATAGGAAAATAGAAGGACCGTTAGAGTTCTTTGGTCCAATAGAAAAGGGAAAGATCCTATGCTGATGTGGACCTTTCGACCTACGGGTTGAGGAAATCGGCATCAGGTATCAACCTCCATGTGTAACCTCTTGATAGATTAGAATATTCCGGAAGCTATAGAAACCCTAAAAAGATGTGTGGAAACCGTAGAAGACAAGTCAACTCAATAAAATAAATAATATTAAAGTATTACCCTTCAAAAAGAGAAGTTGACCTAGACAAGTGACAAAGAGAACTATAAATAGAGGGTGTTTGAGTTCATTTGTACACACACTCTCACTCAAGATAAATGGTGCGCAAGTCTAGAGGAGGAGTGCAACTGCAATGACTGCAGTTGGGTATTGGTCTTGGTCTATGGTTTGGGACTTTTTGCTTGGTGCACTATATTTGGAGAAAGTTGCACTCTGTCTTGGTTATCTGTTGGATCTAGTGTTTCTTCCAAAATCATTCTATTTGTCAAAGGTTACGATGCTCGAGGGTGGCTATGTGCCTATGGTTGGGTGAAAATATTGTGATATTGTCTATGGTTAAATTAGCACATCAAATATTTTAACAGGTTATGGGCCCACACTATCTTCAGAATAGTCTAACCACTAGAAGGTAGAGAAATACTTCCTTGGCAAACTTGTTGTGGTACTAGTTACAACTACAACTAGGGTTTCTAAATTTGCAGCTGCAACAAACCCTAACCTAACTCTCTGGGCACTTCAAGTGAGACGTTTGGAATAATTCTTGGAAATTCTAGTGCACCTTAGCCTAGCACACTTCTTGGTACCTTCAGCTAGAAAAAATGTCAAGGTTGAATTTTTGGGTCAAAGTCAAAGTTAAAGGCAGTCATGACTTATTCCATGAAGTCAGAAAAAAGATAGAAGGAGCTTCAAACTTCATATCATGGAAGACAAGGATTGAACTCATCCTTGCCAAGAACAAAGTTCTAGATATCATGAAGGGAAAGATTGTGGAACCACAATTTGAAGCAGAAAAATAAAATGAACCTCAGAATGTTGCAACAATGGAAAAGTTCAAGGACAATGACATCAACTCTATGAGTATCATTGTGGACTCTGAAAAATATCACTTGACACCCTAAATATCCAATCTTGAATCATCCAAGAAGATGTATGATGGCCTAACTAACCTTTTTGCAGTCAGAAATATTGGACAAGTGATGAGTTTGAAGAATGAACTTCGTGATACAAAGATGACTAAGCATGACACTATAGACTCATACTTTGTGAGGATTTCTCAGTTGAGAGATCAACTACAAGATATTGAAGAAGTTATTCCAGAGAAGGAAATTGTGAATATAGAACTTAATGGTCTTTCTAGATCATGGGATACATTTGTTGCAAGCATGAATACAAGAAAGGAGTTTCTAACGCTGAAATAAATTTGGACTTGTTGCACACAAGAAGAGACAAGGATAAACTCAAAGGGAAGATCTGAAAAGGAAGAGTATGATAAAGCATTTGAAACAAAGTTCAAGAGACATGGAGGTAAGAAAATATTTTGTTCAAGAAATAAATTCAATAATAAGAGAGATATGTCAAAAGTACAATGTTTTGGTTGCCATGAATATGGCCATTACAAAAATGATTATCCTAAACTAGCAAAGAAGAGAAAGAAAAGACACCATGCATCAACTGTCAATGATGAAAAGCCTTCAAAGAAAACCAAGCTTGAAGAAATATATTTCTTCTACTACTCATCTCTTACAAAATATTTTGAAGATGACATTTGGCTGATCGATAGTGGAGCTTCAAGACATATGACTGGTGATCGTGAAAATCTCTCAAGCATGAAGGAAAATGAAACCTCTCATAAAGTGGAACTTGGAGAGAATAAATCTTATGCATTCAAGGGAATTGGAAAAGCTTCTATCAAAATGGAATCATGTAACAATGTTCATCTTAACAATGTTTTATATGTTCTTGGTTTGAAAAAGAATTTATTATCTATTTCTTTCTTGGAAGACAAAGGAGATATAATAGCCTTTGTTGATGGAAAAGTTATTGTATGTTCTAAATATTAAAAAATAGAATATTCCAGAGTCATTGGGATTCATGAAGGAATATTGTATAAAATCCTAGGTTAGAATGTTCAAGATCTTATACATGGTGAACTCAATCCTTGTGAGTTATGGTATAGAAGGTATGCTCACCTTCATTATCAAACATTTCCATCCCTAAATCAGATGGTTGTAGGCATACCAAAACTACAATCAATACATGAAGGTGTTTGCATAGGATGTGCACTTGGGAAGAATATTAAGAGGCCATTCCCAAGCAGTGAGAATAGATCCAAGGAGATA
>JASDQU010587933.1:5005-16131 GCA_032191745.1 Picea mariana | reverse complement strand
CTCTCAAGCATGAAGGAAAATGAAACCTCTCATAAAGTGGAACTTGGAGAGAATAAATCTTATGCATTCAAGGGAATTGGAAAAGCTTCTATCAAAATGGAATCATGTAACAATGTTCATCTTAACAATGTTTTATATGTTCTTGGTTTGAAAAAGAATTTATTATCTATTTCTTTCTTGGAAGACAAAGGAGATATAATAGCCTTTGTTGATGGAAAAGTTATTGTATGTTCTAAATATTAAAAAATAGAATATTCCAGAGTCATTGGGATTCATGAAGGAATATTGTATAAAATCCTAGGTTAGAATGTTCAAGATCTTATACATGGTGAACTCAATCCTTGTGAGTTATGGTATAGAAGGTATGCTCACCTTCATTATCAAACATTTCCATCCCTAAATCAGATGGTTGTAGGCATACCAAAACTACAATCAATACATGAAGGTGTTTGCATAGGATGTGCACTTGGGAAGAATATTAAGAGGCCATTCCCAAGCAGTGAGAATAGATCCAAGGAGATATTGGATCTGATACACTCAGATGTATGTGGTCCTATGCCAGCAAAGTCTCTAGGAGGCTCTCTTTAATATGTGATTTTTATAGATGAATTCTCAAGAAAGACTTGGATATACCTGATAAAGACGAAAGATGAAGTATTTGGTAAGTTCCAATAATTCAAAGATGAAGTGGAAAACTTGAAAAATAAGAAGATCAAGATGCCAAGATATGATAATGTAGGAGAACACACCTCTAAGAAGCTCGTTGCCTTTTGTAAAGTAGTCGGGATTATGAGGGAGCTAATTGTCCCACATAATCCTCAACAAAATGGTGTGGCAGAATGAAAGAATGATTCCATTGAAGAATCTGTTAAGGTAATGATGAATGACCATAATCTATCCATGTTTCTATGGGGATAAGAAGCTATGAAAACCATATATATTCAGAATAGAACTCCTCATTGTATATTGAAGAACATGACTCCAGAAGAAGCCTTCTCTGGAAAGAAGGAAAGTGTGGAACACTTAAGGATATTTGGTTGTCCTATCTATATCCATGTTCCTGAAGACAAAAGGAAGAAGTTATAACCTTCAGGAAAGAAGTGAATATTCGTTGGATATAGTCATACATCAAAAGATTACAGAATCTATGTCCCAGGTCAACAGAAGATTGAAATTAGCAGGGATGTAATTTTTGATGAGAATATTGACTTCAATAAATCTATAGAAGATTCCATGGAATCCAATGATGAATAAGAACATGAAGATCCCAAGGAAAAAAGTACATGTTCTCCAAAACATCCCAGTTAAGAACCATACCAACCACTTGAACCTATAGAACCAGTTGCTGTACCCAAGAACAGAAAATGACCAGGATGGCTAGAATCCACCTTACATGAACCAGAAAGACATAAAGCTCTGTTGGAAGCCAATTCACATTTTTCCATTGTCTTATAAGCTGCCTACACCAATGCTTTGCAAACATCAATTTTTTGCTGCAACTTTCAAATAAACGACATTTTCATTTTTTGCGACATTTGCTCCTTTACCTTCGCTTTGTTTTCACGACTGTAAGCGTGAAAACTTCGTCTTTCGAAGTCACATTGAAATCTTTATCTGAACTGTCGTCATCTCTTTTGTCGATATGCCTATTTCTCTTACCTTTTATTTATCATTATACGGTTGGCAAGATCGTTTGATCGGTACTCATGCTTCGATTGATTGTGTGACTTGGTTTCATTGAGTTTGTAATGCATTGACGTTTGGATTTGAATTTTTATTTGATCTACTTGACCATTGGTTTCATGAAAATACGTAGGCGTTAGGATTAAATCCTTCATATATATCTTTTTATATAATACCTATGTTTTTGTTTTCATAACTATTGACATGTTGATTATATGAATACCCATTGGCGCATGGTTAAACTATTGGTATTGGTTTCAATTTGAATGTGGATGGTTTGAAACTATGGCATAACATTGATTGCGCACGTTTGTTTATACACTCACCATTGTTTCATTGGTCAGCTAAGTGACATGAGTGTTGAACTATGCTATGATGGGTAGAACAACTATAAGCCGGCGGTTGTACTTTGGCAATAACTATTATGCATTGCAGTGATAAACTCCACCACCTTCGCACGATGGCATTTATGCCTATCCCTTATTCCCATTCACCTCTACTAGCTTGGATAAACCCTTCGTCCACTCTGCTCCTGTGTGCTTTGACCTAAACCCTGGACTTACCGTGTGCTCGACTCCATGGCACCAGTCATGCGAATCGAGCCAAACGACAACCAAGCCTTGCTATTATTTGACAATGCCCGGAAAGACTTGGAGGATAACGGATGGCTCACCTTTGTACAGTGATTCGAGGGTTTTAATCTCTGTGTGGCACAACAGTTCTCCCTAACGTTCGATGGCTGTAGAGCCAAGGTGGGCAATATTCAGTTGGAAATCAATGAGGAATTTATCAGTTCTGCTACAGGGCTACCTGCCACAGGCCAGCGTTGGTTCAAAAATTCGAAAGTGGAAGAGGTGCCTTGGCCACTTCTGTTCGTCTCGCACAAAGTCACCTCTTGTGACAGAGGTATGCCCATATCTATGCTAAAACCTCGATGGCATGACCTTTTCATAATAATTAAGTAGTTCGTGACCTGTGAAGGTCGATATGGACTCGTGTTTCTCTACCATCTACGTTTGTTAATGAATTTTATGGGATACCCGTTGAATATGCCCTTTTTCTTTCAGCGTAGCCTATATAAAATGTCGAAAAGGTTTAGAAGGCAGAAGGCTGACAGTAGCCTGTTCCACCATGGGCTTATTAAACTTATCATTGTTTATCACTTGAGTTCACACGGTGATAGCTGGAGAGCTTTCATCGCTCGTAATGGTTTTGATGATACAGACCCTGTCCAGGTTGACAAGCCTGTGGTAAATGAAACCAAGGCCGAGCCTCCTGTGCCCTTCCATGCCCTACTACCTCCTCCTAAACCCTCGATCGACCCTGATGTTGACTTACCTGATGCCATGACTGAGAATATGGAGAATTTTAAAAGACCTATGGGCAAAAATGCCAAGGCAAACCCTACGGATTATGCCAAGGGTAAAAAGAACACTCGAATGATTTCAAGAATGGATAGAAATAAGCCTAAACCCTCGGTTGAGTAGAAACCTATAATCCTTAGTGAGGATTCAGACTCTGACATAGAACGTTTCCTAGCCAGCGAGTATCCTTACTCACAGGGGTTATGCCCCGAGCCACCTTATGATTTCGTGTCGAATCTTCCCCCTTGCCTAAGGAACGATCTTAGTTACCCGAGGATTAAACGGCCTAACGAAACCCTCAACAATATGATCAAACCCTCACCTACTCTTTCGAACCCCTCACACTCGTCCTGTGAACAATGTGATTTATGGTTGGAACGTTACTACATCGACGTCCCCATACTCCAATCGAAAATTCAGTCGCTTGAAAGCCAAGTTGCTGTGTTGACCAGCCAAAGAGACCAACTCCAAGCAACTGATAAGAAGAAGAGGACAACTGGCTCCATCATTTTCAAGAATGTTGAATCGTCCACAGCCGTTATCAACTCCTAATTGACATGATCAAGCCGTCTCGTCGCCATACATGTATGATTTTGATATCGGTTTAAATTTTGTGAATGACCAGGATTAATATACTGATTTGAATTTGGTCTTCGAATAGCTTTGTTTACATTTTGAAATGGCTCGATCATGATGTGTTCATCTTGTATATATTTCGCTTTGCTAAAATTAAATGGAATTTCGTTTTAGATTCATGAGTTAATCATTCCCAGTTTAGCCATTGATAGATTTTTATTGGATTTGAATGGTTTTCATTTGGATTTGACTCATTTTTTCATTTAATTGAGTTAACGAAATTGATGGTTTGCTTTTAATTGAATTCGTTTCGTATCTACTCCGAATAGCAAGTTTTTCACACTCAATTTAGAATGCGATCATGTTTGGATTCGATTTCGTTTTAGTTCATATGCTGTGATTGGCAAATGATTTCAATGAGTTTGATTGTTACGGTCTTGTAATATGTTGTGACATGTAATCTTCTAAGAACAAGAATACAACTCTGTTCGGTTTCAATTTAAAAAAAAAAACGACTCTGTTTTTACGGAAACAATGCTCTCATTTAAGCCTGTGCAAATAATATTCATGCCCGAATCATGGAACGAGTATGATTTGCAATGACTGTGTTAAAACTCCAGTGGTTCGATTCGCTTGCTGGATTCGCACCATAAGTGCTGCTCTGTTTGAGTTTAAATTTGTAAACCGAATTGGTCAAACTCGGTTATAATTCGTTTGAATAGAACAATCAAAGTCAATCGATCTTGTTTGCCCAATGTGCAATAACAAACGACCAGATAATTCTTTCAAATTCTGTTGCCAATTAATGGATCCTGTTACGATTTTATTTGAATTGATTTTCGTGCCAGTTTGAGTCATCCCACTCGTGGCATGAATCATTTTCTATGACAATACAATTATAACAATGTGAAAACGATCTTGTTGGATTTGATCGTATATCCTGTTTAACGATTGCCTACGATTCATTTTGATTATATCAGTTTCAAATTGTTATCAAACTATTTCACAAATGTTGATTATGATTCTGTTCGTTCGATTTTGTGGTAACAAAAGAAACAGAGTACGCCTATCTCTGTATTCATTTGATCAATATTGATCCTGTTTGATTTTGAATGGTATAATAATTTCAAGTTTAATGATTCGTTTTCAAATAGCTATTGGGTGTTTATTGAATTTGATTCTTTAAAAGATTTTCAATCGATTTTAATGCTGATTCTGTGTCTTATTTAGACTAGCTACAGAATCGCATGATTCTGTAGCTAGTCTATAGAATTTGATTTTTATCATTTTATTAATAAAAGATCCTTCTAACTTGTCTATTTTTGACCCTTTTCAGGTAAATTCGAATTACATGGGACATGCTGGACAGGCTAGGGGAATATTTGTGTCTTTTAGTTTCATTTTAGGTTCTTAGTTTAGTCAGACTTGGGATATCTTCCCAGATTTTCTGTAAACAGTTTGATAACTTCTACAGGGAGGTTTTACCCTATAGAAGCTCTTTAAATACTTATTATTTTTGTAATAAGGATCATCCTCACTTGTGGGAGAACTAGGCTATGGATTTTTAATACAAACTGAGACAGAAGTTGATGTTCTTCTACAACTTTCGCTTTCATAATATCAATCTTTTGTTTCATGTTTATGCTTATCAATTTGCATTTGATTAGTGACTACTTTAGCTATCATAGTCTTTCGCAGAATGATATGAATTAATTAATGTGATCCATGTCTGATTTCTTTCATTAATCTAAAGTACAACAATTATTTGATTCAGTTAATGAATGGCAGATTTCTCTTCTTCATAAATTGAATTATTTTGTATAAGTCTTTGCATACGGGTTTACCTAACTGTGGAGATTTATAAATCATATGATTGTTGTGATTTTTATGTCTTGTTTGTCYTGTAAACMTACTTGAAGAGMACTGCAGCTATCRTTTACRAGAAKCTCCTRGATTATTCGGTGYGGGTTTCCTCCCTCYGAKCARCTAAGACAATCATCATACAYAGGACAAATCTGGAGCATTTCTCCAGGTCAGTTTGTGATTTATTTTCRTTAGTTTGTTTAGTATAATTTAAGTAGTTTAATTAGATATATGTTTAGATAGATGTGTAATTAGAATTAGTATATTAGTAGTAGTTTAGTTAGTTATGTTTTTGTTTTATTTCTTGTTCATAAAAATATAAAATCAACAAWAATATCTTTCTCTGCCTTACGACAKRATGCAAAYGAGTTTTYCAGAWTTTATTCAAATCTGTAAATTGTAGATATTGTACATTTTGTGAATAAGTTATATTTCCGTTAGTAGTTAGATAGTTAATTAGTTAGAATTAGTATAGTATTAGTTAGTAGTTTGTATATATAGCATAGTTAAATTAGTTAGTGTGTTGAATAGTTAGTTTTAATTAGATTAGTTTATTAGTTTGTTTTATTTCTTTTAGTTAGATTAGTTTAGTTTGTTTTAATTGTTATTTTTAGTTAGATTAGTTATTGTAGATTAGTTTTCCTTTTGTTTTCATGCTTTAGTAGGTACATGTGGGCTGCTTTGGTTCAGCCAATGTGTACACGCGTGCAATAATGGGTTAGGGCGCGTGGGTCTTTACACAAGAGAATTTTCAAAGAGTTGTTCAACAGTGTTTTTGGAAAAGAAAGGATATGAATTGGCCTGATGCCAGGTAAGCATGTGTGGTGCAATTTAGGGTTATAACAGATGCCCCCTAATGTGTGAGGTCAGAAGAGCATCTGATGGCCGAAATACATTACCAATCTTTACTAATGCGCCAAATGATTGAGCAGGCATACCCATGCTCGGGATAAAAATAGAACCATGGTTACCAATCAAATACATTGTAGATCCATGTTGAATAACTATAAATATTAGCTGCGAACAATACATAGAGGAGCTACATCTCGAAATAAAAAAGATATACATATAGAGTATCCATCTTCCAGAAGCTGATTCGGCCTGATGGCTGGAGATGATATCTTCAGAGCTCGAGCAACAACTTTAAAATAATCCAAAACTCGGGTAGGAGTGTAATATGAGTGTAGAAATGCACTACCCAAAGGTCTTCGACGGCTCATCGGTCATGGACTTGATAATCTTGATGATCGGACTGAAGGCTTCAGTGATTTCGAACAAGGACTTGATTGGACATTCAGGATGGCTGGGTATGCGGACAAGAGACATATTGCAAAGGGGCCGACTCAGGTTTAGTGACAAACTTCCCTTGGACAATAGCACGACAAGTGATGAGACTCAGGAAACATATATGTTAATCATAAGTCTACGAAGCAGGAGGCAACACAAACTCTCCATATGTTTGGAAGAATAAGCAAACGGCGGAGGACACAACTCTATATAGCAAGAAAGGATTCCTAAGGTCGTACTACATCCCATAGTCTGATGAAAAAACAGACAGATGTGCTTTATCCGAGGGCGACTCATTATGCTTCCAATAAAGAAAATACTTTTCCCTTCCTCTTTTTGGGGTATATTTGATTTTTTTGTTCTTTTCGATAATTTTGGACAAAGAATAAAGGAATATTACGTTATAATGGAGGAACGAGTATTGCAAACATACAAGCTCAAGGCACAAGGACAAGACTGATGTTCTAGTAAAATGATACTCGGGAAAAATCCTCTGGTGGCCAAAGGTGTTAAAACGCAGAAGGAAACTGTCACAAGGCTGGTAGATAAGGTATGCAAATGCGGTTGATAAAACACACAATGGTAATGTCCTTCGATGTAAGTTTAATGAGCCCAAAGAAGGTAAGCTCGGTGGTTTTTAATATTTAGAGAGTCTGAAAAAACATAAAGGAGACTCCATTGGGGTACCTTTTTCGAAGATAGTCTAATTGGTTTGAAAAAGGGGTAAACTAGCACCGATTAGACGTCGACTCAAAACCATTTTAACGAGTGTGACAAGGACAAGATCACTCGGCGATTTTTTCACTTTTAAGGAGTCTGAAAAAAGATTAACTATGGACTCCGTCAGGAAGATTCTTTTGGACCAATTTAACGAGTGTGAAAGAATAATCTCACTCGACGATCTTTTCAATTTTAGGGAGTCTGAAAAGAGCTTAACTATGGACTCTGTGGGGGTTTCTTTTTCGTAAGTTTAGTCCCTTAGGCCCGAAAAAGGGATAAAATTATACCTGAGAGTACTCTTCTAAAGAACGGAAGTTCCATAGAGTATACCTTTGTTCATACAGTTGATCGTCCAGACCGAAAAAGGGGTAAACTACCACCGGACAGACGTGACTTCAAATTTCAGTTTAACGAGCATGAAAGGCCACAAGATCGCTCGACAATATTTTCATGTTTAGAGGGTCTGAAAAGGGATTAAAAGGAGACCCGTTATTTTTGGGATCCCTGAGGGTGAGACAAAGAGCGAAGAGGAATCAAGCAAATGAGGCTCAAACTCAAATTCAGGAAAGACTATATGGACTCCCGAGCCTACAGTGTTTTTAAAAATGGCATGGACACCATAATGCAACCAGGACCTACCTAGGGCATCCATGTGTTGGTAATCTCTACCGCCAAGTTGCGACACTTCTAAAGTAGATATGATGGTTCCGTGTCACAACCTGATGGGATCGATCCTATAGCAGAGGAAAAAGAAAACAAGACACAAAAGTCGGGGTAGTAACCTATCCTATATGCTCAAGTTGATTCTTGGAATTTTTTTTATGGACCGTCAAAATTTTCTCAAAACTCAAAAAAAAGTGTCCCCATACCCGATCAAATCCCTCCCATATAACTCCTGAATCACTCTAAATGGTTTTTGGTATAAAGAAACTGATAAGGGAGGCCAAAAAAGTGACAAAAAGAGGCCAAAAAGTCTATAAATAGAAGTTGGCAGCTCATTATCACCATTACTGATTTGGAAATTGACTCTGGATCCAAAAGACCCCTTTTGCTAAAAACAGTGATTCCAAGAGCTACAGTGGACGAAACAAACTTCTGCTTGGACCAAGTAAGTACAAACTCCCTTATCTAGCTATTCAATCCTTCAATTTTGTCTTTAAGTTTGTTTTTTGGGTGGGCGTCGACCTTAAAAAGGTCGGCCCTAGGTACACGCGGACTGTCTCTGGACATGCCGCGTGTACATTCGGGCAGAGTAAAGTCTTCCCGCATGTACACGCGAGTGTCGCCTCTACAGCTTGCATGTACCCCCCTTTTGTAGTAAAAAAGAAAACCAAAGAGCAAGTACTGACCCTCCTTTACTTTGTTGTGTTGGCAGGATGTATGTCCAATGGAGGGAAAGGGAGAATGAAGCAATCGGTGAGTTGGTTGCAGTAGATCCAAATGTCGTGGCCGTGTTGATGCAGTGCGGTTTACTGAAGTTCTTTCTATGTCCATTAATGCGTGCACAACCAAGGCTACTGAATGCCTTGATTGACTAATGGCACTCTGATGCAGAGGCCTTTATGCTAGAGGGGCAATCACTGGTGCCCACCACCGAGGATATCTATTTTTTGACTGGCCTCTCAAGGAGAGGGGAACCAGTCAACTTCAGGACGTTTCCTACGGGACCAAGTAAGATATCAGAACTGATCGCCGAGCACTGTGAGGCTGGGACTGACCGTGTGGGCTCCTAGGTACCCATCAGTAAGATCACTAACCTATCGCAACATGCGATATTGTTACTGATTGGGTGGATTACCGGCTCAACAACCTTTCATCAGGCGTCTCGCGCACAGATGAACTGTGCTATCCAGTGCTTGAATGCATAGATTTTTGACTGGAGTACCACACTGCTGGATTGCATGAAGAGGTAATTGATAGATTGCCGACAATGGACACAAAGGAACTTCGGGTTCAGGACGATCTTGTGTTCATTCTTTTTTGAGAGAGTTTCGAGATTTAGTCCTCGGGTTGTAGTACGAGGACATCATGCCTCTTTTCCTGCAGTGTGTAGATGGGCAGTATTACTGCCACGACAGGGTGGTGGAAGGACCATTGATTCCTTCGATGATGACTTCTTTGCGTGGTTGTCACGACAGATCCCTGTGATCAAGGACTACCCATATGCAGGGATAGACTTTTCTAGAGATCCTGAGATACCCGTGCCTCCTGTTGAGGAGCGAGGGGAGATGGGTAAGTCTCCACCTTTGTAGTTTTTTTTTTGTTTGCATATGTAATTTTTTGTTATATATATCATTTTTTTGTATGCCAGAGTATTTGACGGGTATACGTTTGTTGCACGCAGATGTGGGACCTGTGCAACCTGCCGATTATGCACAGAACATGCATCGTCCACGGCCAGAAGCCGCAGCTGCCGCCGCTGGGGGAGCAACAGTAGCAGAGAACCTCCCAGCCGGGGAGGCCGAGAGGGTTCTTAGACGAGTTGAGCGGAACTTCACTGCACTCACTCGCATAGTCCCATGGCAGAGATAGAGGACCTGCCACCATCCATGCAGCCTCATGTAGTGGGGGCACCTCGGACATGGGTCCGATTATTTAGGCGTTTAGTCCGTGCTGTGGATGATTATAACAGGGCCCATAGGCCCTGAACCTATTTAGACTTTTTATGTGCCACGAGTATTTACTTTTATATATTTTTTGTGGGCATAAGCCCTGCGACTCATTATGATTCCCATTTTTTAGGCGCTTGCGTTCATCTATGTACTCTGGTTATTTTATGATGTTATATATGGTTTTTTTTTCTTATCTTTTGTGTCTTATGGATTATGTGTGAAAAAATGTATTTACATGCTTATGTCAATGTTCTTTCATATGTGTGCGAGATGCCAATCTAAAATTTGATTAGCTAGAGTATCTGTAATTTGGTTTAATCTCCTAGGAACATGAAAATATGTAATATAATCAAAGTTTCGTTCTAAGAGACGTACCCTAAGGAATCATCGGTGTAAGGTTGGATCATGAACCCGGTATACTTTGTTTAGCTGAGACACAACCAGTTGAGAGTCGAGATAGACCCGAAGATGAGAGATACCCAATGACAAAGCATCACGAAGCAACTCAATAACTGCACTATACTTGACGACATTATTTGTGGTGTCACCTAAGCATATACCTCCGGAAGATAATAACTGGCCCTGGGGTGTAAAGATTACCCAAGCTGCGAAGGAAAGCCTTCGAGTGTGCCGACTAGCACCGTCTACATACCCAACAAACACCTCAGAATCACTTGACATCTGCCATATTGACGAAATATAACATCAATGACACGTCCATAACACTTTTAAAAAGAAACTAAAAAGTAATAGTACAAAGACTATACATATGTTACAAAAAGTTACCCACAATGGCCTTCCTATGAGTAATACTACTTGAGGTAGAGCCCATTGAGGTAAAGCATTCCCTTCAAAATCAACTAGACGATAAGCACCCCTTTTTAATACCTCTTTTATGATGAAGGGTCCGAACCACATGGGTTTGAATTTTCTTGCCCCCAGGGGGTCCTTGTCTTGGTCATAGACCAAGACAAGGTCGCCTTTAGAGAAAATCCGAGGATGAACAAACCTATCATACTGA